>JAVSBS010024394.1:0-12278 GCA_033124195.1 Coracias cyanogaster
TGCCCGCTTCACGCTCACGCTGGCCACGCCCCCGCCTGACGTCACCGCGCAGGCCTCCGGCCGCGCCCCGCGCGCCCCGCCCCTCCGCACGCTGGGAAATGTAGTCCCGTGGAAAGGGGAGGGTCGCGGCGCTGTGGCGGGGCGGGGGTCGCGCTCCTCCGCGGCGCGGCGTGATGCGGCCGCTCCCTCCGCCGCCTCCTCCCCTCAGGAGCGGCCTTTCCCTCGACCGCCTCCGCGGGAGGCCCGGAGCGCGGGGCTTCCCCCCTGCGCCCCGTAGCCGAGTGGAGGAAGATTGCCCCCCCCACCCCAACACACACACACACACGGTGAAGGGGGCGGGCCGCGGCCCCTCAGGGCCTGAGGCCAGGCAGGGCCCCGTGGGGCCCTCGCAGCGCTGCCGGGCTCCGCTCGGCCACCGGAGTCCCGGAAAGGATCAGACTGGGAGGTTGGTGCAGAAAGAGCTCTCTGCGGATCGCTGCCAGCTGGCGTGGTGGCAATAGCGGTGTCGGTGCTCACCAGGCACCGACCTGTGTGTAGCTGCGTGGTGGTGTACGTCATCCAGTGTGTAAAACGCTGCGTTTGCCCCGAGCTTCATCATGACCCCTGGCCGAGGCACAGCACTCTTGACAACAGCAGCGTTCTCGGTCAAAAAAGCCTGGAAGAGTCAGAAATACCGCGTTTACTCTAGGGAAATTATGCGATAATGAAGGGTGGTTGTCACTAGCCTAAACAAATGTTAATATTATTTGCAAGCCAGCTGTACACGGAGTTAAACATCCGCCTTGATGAATCCATCCTTAGGTTCAGTATTTTATGGGTTTATGCTCCGAAGTTGTGAAACGTGAAGCAGACTTTAATATAGAAACCAGTGTAAGGGCACCTTGGTAAGGGATAACCTCGGGAAAACTGTAGCCACCTATTCTACTGACATGTAACACAGCTATGAATGGAATTTTTTTTTTTTTCCCCAAAAAAAATACCTTAATGAAATGTCATAACTGGGATATACAGCTCTGGCCTAGCACAGCTGAGAAGCAGCTATGCTCCTTTCTTGGTGCAGTTACTTATGTTACCTGCAACTGCCTTTTTTCTTTTTTTAGAATATCTCATCTTTTGGAGTAATCTTTACCTTGACTGCTGGGTGCTTGGTCATGATAGGTCTTTAGGACAGAAGCAGTAAAGGCTTTTGAAAACTTCATGCATTTATCAAATTCATTGATCTGTATTTAAAAATTCAGACTGCTTTGGTTCGGTTTGTTCCTATTTAAGAAGGTCTGCGAATGTAAGCGATGGGTATCATGGGATCTTCCAGAGTGGAAATAGCTGTTCTGCTGCTGTGACTGAGTTCTTAACCTGAACAGCTTGACAGAAAAAAGCTTACTAAGCTTGGTGGCAAGAGGAAGAAGGAGAGTATCATAAAAATCAGTGCTAAATGATATGATGAGCAACAGCACTTGGTGTCCTAGCAGGCATTTGTTCTCTGTCTTATCTACTGATGCTCTGTTGCAGGTCTTCTGTGTAAAGCCATGGTGACCTGAGAGAGCTGATTGAAGGCTGCAGGGAGATCCTTCCGTTAACAGCTGTGGTGCTCCTTCTATCAGTCACCTCTAAGGGAATTCTGTCCCATAATACATGCCTGAGGTAAGCAGCCGCTGCCAGTTTATGCCATACACATAGCAACCAGTATCTGGTATTTAGCCCTAGTAAAACCTGGGCATTAAACTTGTAGATGTGGTGGCTCATACCAAAAATCAAAGTATAACAGTGACAAGCTGCAATGTGAGATTGAGTTTTTGGATACTCCTGAATGCGTTACTTGAGGAACGAGTATACAGGAAGAATATAGTCCCTGCTCCCGCTAGGGAGGGCAACTCAGGGTATTCATGACAGTAAAAACTTGTGAAATGTAAGAGGATTTTTGCTTTCCTTTACCATAAACTGTTTGAATAAGCAAATGGTATGTAGAAAGCTATAATTCTCCCCTTTTCATCCCTTCATCCTTATCCAGGGCAGAACTTTCACCTCACATTACTCATCTTTCTAGAAAATGCCAGAAGTGAGCAGCAGAGCAAAGAGTTGGGCAATAGCCTCTGTTGTTTGAGGGGCTGACTGTTTCCACTGCTGCCATATGCTTTGTATTCTTCCAGCTCAAAAATTCGTGGCAGGCTAAGATGTGGAAAACACCTCCCAGAGTTGTCTCAGCTGTAAATGAATGCAACTACTACACACAAATAATTAGAGCATTAAAACCGTGTGTGAATATAAAGCCTTTTTGTGATCCTCTGATCCATAGACCTTCTGTGAAGCTTTTGCTACACTAATTTTTTTATCCATAATAGCTTTTATGTAAGCTTTGTAAAATTAAAGCAAAAAATAAGCTACTATTGCAGCTTACATAGATTTCTTATATAAGGCAACCATAACAATAAGTATTTTCCTGTGCTTGCAGCTGAGATTAGCCTGAAACGCTGCTTGCGATGCACAGAGCGATGCTGGATTCAGCTCTTTGCTATTAGTCTGTTCTAGAGAGTCTGGCGTCTGAAGTGCTCCATCAACCTTTAATGTGAATTGGCAAAGAGAGTGACATTGGCACCACTGCTGTGAGCATTAACGAGTTTAGATTTGTTTTTGTTTGGTCTGGGACGCAACTTACTTGGGCCTTCACACCTTTTTTGGGTCTGCTTCTGTCAAAGGCAAGATGATCACTGAAATTTGTGCCTGTCTCCCAGTCTGGGGAGGTGGTGAAATGCAGACAATTTTGACAAGTATAGAAGAGCTGATGGGCTTTAAGTAAATCAGCCCCAGTGTAGTTACCCTTCTGTCACTGGTTTTCCTTTCTGAGGGTGAAGTTTCATAGAATGATAGAATAGGTGCGGTTGAAAGAGACCTTTAACATCATCAAGACCAACTGTTAACCCAGCACTGCCAGGTCACACCACTAAACCATGCTGCTCAGCACATCTGCACAGCTTCTAAACCCCTCCAGGGATGGGGACTCCACCACTGCCCTGGGCAGCCTGGGCCAGGCCTTGACAGCCCTTTCGGGGAACAAATTGTTCCTAATGTCCAACCTAAACCTCCTTTGGCACAACTTGAGGCCGTTTCCTCTAATCCTACCACTTGTTCCTTGGGAGAAGACACCAACCCCCACCTTCCTCCAGCCTCCTTTCAGGGAGTTTTCAAGAGCGAGAAGGTCTCCCCTGAACTTCCTTTTCTCCAGGCTGAACAACCCCGGTTCCCTCAGCCGCTCCTCACAAGACTTGTGCTCCAGACCCAGCACTTTCTGCTGCACTGCACTCCCATGCAGTTGGTTCTGTGCTTAGGTCTATAACAAAGTTCCATCTGTGCTGGCCTCCTACTCCTCCTCCCCATCTGGCAAATCCACTCATTGCCGTGACTACAGAAAGCCAAACGGCATAAATGGGATGGTTTCATTCTGATTTCTGTACCTTGTTCCTGGAAGGTATTCAGGAACTGGAAAGCAGCATTGGATTGACATCTCTAACAGCTTTAGCTCCTGTCAAGTGACTACATTTACCCACTTCATGCTATTCCTAGTCTGCCCACTGTGGCCTAACTCTGCAGAAAGTGTAGGAAGGAAGTTTGAGGATATGCTATTGAACTTGGACTTAAGGCATATGGACAATTAAATTTTTCTTTTGGACCTGAGCCTGAATGCGTCAGTAAAAAGAAGCAGCAGAGTTTGACCTTAATGAAAGCATGATTATAGGAAAGTTCCACAGAAAAGTTATGGGGGGGGTTCACGATCCATTAAGCTGATGTTTAAGATCTTGAAAATAGGGAACTCTCGTGGAATTTCATTTGAACACTCACCGCTACCTTCCTCTAATGCTTTGTTCCGACCTGGTGAAGCATGCTTTCCTGCCTGCTGAAATGGGAATTAGGCAGGACTAGCTTTTAGTTACTAAACCAGTAGCTGAAATGTTCATTAGGGGGAAAATAAAAAAGGGTTGAAGCATCCTCTCCTGATCTGTGCCAAGATTTAATATAAACACACTCCAGTATCACAGACAGGTAGACACAGAGGCTCAGAATAGCAGAAAAGGGATTAACTGAGAAAACGGAGAACATAAGGACTCCTGGACCAGCTGAGAGAAACTCTGATAGAAGCCTAGCTGATAGCTGTAGGCAACATTTCACTTAACTGGGACTGTTTCAGTGTATACTCGTGATCTTAAACCCCAGCTGCTCGTGTTGGTATGAGCAGTGTTTACTATGCAGGGTGTGTCTGGAAAAATACAGGAGATAGAGCGTTAGAGACCTGTCTTTGTGCCTTCTGATACCAACATTACCATAAAAACTGAAATCAAACCCATGTGGAAAACAGATATGGAAACAAGTTTTCCTGAATTAACTTTGTCATACTCTGCAGTCAAATCTCAGCGTAAAAACTGAACTAGGTTAAGCTTCCCCTAGTAACAAAGTGGGATGAAATTCTGTTTTTTTACTGGGTAAGGATTTGGGTCAGTCAGTTACTATTACAGAGTGATTAGACTGCTCAAGAGGCTTTGAAACAAATGTAACTAATGAATTAACCTTATTCACAGTGTGTGAAATCTGTTCTAGGAGAAATGCCAACTAGTTCAAAAAATACTAATTATGGAGTAGCAACAACAAGCAGTCTTCGGAGCTGTAGCTCATTCCTCAATGTTCCTGTCATATCTGGGAAAATGCTGTTCTGTACCAAATCTGCTTGAAAAAAGGTGGGATGGCAAAAACGACCTGCATTTCTGGAGGTGGGAGCACAGATCAAATCCCTTGCAAAGTCAATTTATCCAACTTTAAGGGACTTCTACTTGGAAGTGAACTACATCCTGCTGCAGAGCATTGAAGCAGCAATAACTCTATGTGTTCACCATATGGGGAAAGATATCCTCGAGCCACCTCTCGATTCTAGCCCCAGGGGCTTGGATTTTCACTAACCTCAAATGTTAAAATGAACCATTGCTTAAACTGCTCAGGTTGTGGCTCCTTGTTAATCTTAAATTTCACTGCAAAACCATTTACAGATTTGCAGAACTAATCTTCATTCAACCAAAGACATTGTTCAGATCTGGAGTTGTGCTGCAGCTTTGCTCAGGCTGATCATTGTCTGTGTTCTGGTTTTAAAGCAGGGACTTAAAACACGTACAGTGAAAATAAAGACCTTCTTCTTTCTTCTTTCTTCAGAAAGAAAGATGGTTTTAAGTCCTGAGTTCTACTTGTGCTATCCAAAGCTTAAACACCTTAATTTCAGCAAAGACTTGAGTCCTATGGAGTAAAAACCCTTGTTCGATGACACCTTCTGTGATGTGGGTACCCCTGGCTCAGGGCTCAGCTAACATCCTGAATTTTCTACCAGGGCAAATTCAGTGACAGCTTCATATGCCAGTTCCGAGATACACAGCACTTTATTGAGCTTTTATCATGGCTACATATGATTACACTGAGTGTCTGTAAGCCTGTTGCTGCTCTCACTTTATTGACGAAGAATCAATATTTGATTCACCACGTAATTGTGTGTTAAGCTCTGCTCTCACTTCAGCTCTGGTATGCTGACAGGCCTTTAGAGGTTATGGAAAAGCATAGGATCCGTTGTTAACTTTGAGCTTCCAGACATGCGCTATTGATTTAATGCAGAAAAACCACAGGATGGGTCACCCTAGATTAGTTCAAACTAATCGTATTGAACAATTACCTTAATTTATAATAACATGCTATATGCACAATGCTGTAACACCCAG
Source organism: Coracias cyanogaster (assembly GCA_033124195.1). Lineage (NCBI taxonomy): Eukaryota > Metazoa > Chordata > Aves > Coraciiformes > Coraciidae > Coracias > Coracias cyanogaster. The sequence goes on from JAVSBS010024394.1 coordinate 5,745, forward strand.
TGATAAGGAATGAAGAAATGGGATAAGAAATGGATATAGTAAAGTCAAAACAAAACATAGTTTTCTGGCAAAACTATGCCCTGGGTGCTCTGCTACAAGGACCTGTAGGTAACCATTGTGGAAGGTCATGATCCAGTGCTGTCATAGTGAGATGTACCTGTGGCTGAGATACAAAGCAAGCTCCATTACTAGAGGTCTGAAGAGCAGTATAGACCTTCCTGGTGTGAGAGAGGCAGTGCTCTGCCCTTGTTATTCCCTGTCCTGCTTCAGAGAAGGAAGGTAGCAAAGAAGTCTTCACAGACTTTGTGCTGCCACAAATGTTCCCTTTGGTCTGAAGGCAAGACAGAAATCAGAACCATGAGCTCACTTGCTGGTGAAGATCCCACGTGACTTATTTTAACTGTGCAAATGGCTAACCCAGCATCCCTTAATGTGGATCCTAGGTGACAGATTGCACAGTTTCAATAGCAGCTTCAAACATGCAGCTGCAGAACACAGCTATGAATCTTTGTGTTTGTCTGGTAAGAAAGCAAAAGATTTTCTATGCTGTAAAGGGGAGGAGTGTGAGCCATTGCTAATCAGTGAAGGGATGCAAAAGACCATGAAAACAAAGTAGTCAGGGCTGCTCATGGCACTGTCCTACATTTCAGATGAGAAATCTTGTTCTTTTTGCCCTTGACACTCATGTGTGCTATGGCAGGGCAAGTGCCACTTGTGAATACTAATATCAGAAAAACAGCCAGCAGTAGACTATAGCTTGAGAAGGGAGGAGCAGGCACTTGACGGTAGCTGTGCAACAGACTGCCTGGCCAAGAAGAAGAGTACTGTCAGGCAACACTTTTCTTGGATGCCTTGAGAAGAGTGTGGCCAGCAGGTCGAGGAAGGCTCTCTTCCCCCTCTACTCTGCCCTTGAGAGGCCACATCTGGAGTATTGTGTCCATTTCTGGGCTCCCTAGGTCAAGAGAGACAAGGAAAAGCTGGAGAACATCCAGCAGAGGCTACAAAGATGCTGCAGGGACTGGAGCATCTCTGTGACAAGGAAAGGTTGAAAGCCCTGGGGCTGTTTAGCCTGGGGAAGAGAAGATTCAGAGGGGAGCTGATCAATAGCTAAAGGGCAGAGGTCAAGAGGATGGGGCCAGACTCTTTCCAGTGCTGCCCAGCAACAGGACAAGTGGCAATGGGCACAAACTGGAACCCAGGAGCTTCCATCTGAACAGAAGGGAAAAAAAATATTTTCTGTGAGGGTGCCAGAGCCCTGGTCCAGGCTGCCCAGAGAGGTTGTGGAGTCTCCTTCTCTGGAGAGATTCCAAATCTGCCTGGACACGATCCTGGGCAACCTGCTCTGGGTGACCCTGCTTGAGCAGAGGGGTTGGACGAGATGGTCTCCAGAGATCCCTTCCAACCCCCACCGTTCTGTGATTCTGTAACACTGAATTCTGTGGGATGATGTGGTGGGTATGCAGAGTTGCTCACTTTAACGCTTGTGCTCTCAGGATGGCTGTGAACTCCCAGCAGTAACATCTGGAATACAGCCCTGTATCTGTATCTGGAATACAGCCCTGCTGCTTCTTACAAACAGGTCTGGCTGTGTACCAAAGACAGTAGTTCTACTGATGGTGTTTATTTGTGTCTGTATTTGACACCAGCGTAACTTGAAATTGCCTTTCTTCCAAACTCACCCTTCAAAATGAGTGATACTTACCTGGCATAGTAACTCCAGCCCTTCAGCTTTCCCGTTTGAGAAATTCCCCCCTGGGATGACAGACATGCTGTAGCAGCACAGTTGGCCCCTTGTTCCAAGCGCTCAGTATTCTGAACAAGAGGAAAAACTTCTTTGCTGTGAGTATGCTGGAGCCTGGCTCAGGCTGCCCAGAGAGGTTGTGGAGTCTCCTTTTCTGAAGATATTCCAAACCTACCTGGACACGATCTTGCTCTGGGTGAACCTGCTTTGAGCAGGTGGGGTGGACAAGATGATCTCCAGAGGTCCCTTCCATCCCCTACCATTCTGGAATTCTTTGTAATTTTGTGATTCTGTATTCCTGAACAGTGCACTGTGTCAGAAAGGGATCCCCAGAGGAGTCCCCATGTAGGACAGGGTCTCCAGAGAAGCTGGTGGGATTTACTTTGTGTCTATGTTAGTTCTTTGAGCTGCTTAACAAGCTCACTGATTACAGCTCACATTTTGCAGCTCAAGGAGTGTTGGGGCAGAGACAGGGCTTGCACAGCAGTGCAGTCTGTGGAAGGATCCTGAAAGGATTTCCCTGGAAACATTCTGGTACTCACTGCTTCTGTGCATCACCTTGCATGCCCCCTTGCTGTAGCTGTAGCTTCCTCCTAAAGATGTAAGAAAATCCCATGGACTATTTGTCTAGAGACAGGGAAGGGCTCCTGGCACATTTCCACCATCATGTTTTGCTTATAGTTTGACCAGGTTTGTCTGACCTAGTTCTGTTCATAAACTGGGCTTAATGGTGGAGTCCTGGAAATGTTCCCAGCTGCTAAAGCCAAACTATTCCCTCTGCAGTAATTAACTGCGGTTCAAAAGCCCTTCACCAGCTATGTATCATAACATTAGCATAAAAAAATGTGTTCTCTGGGATTCTAAGCTTTGAACAAGCTTCTTATGGTGGCGAGACTTATATTCAGTATCACAAGGGCACCATGGGACCCTGCTCATCAGCTGCTTGCTCCTAAGAATATACTGAGCTGGAAAATCTCTTTCCTGTGTACCAATCGCAGAACTGTTATCACAGAAAATAAAGCTTTGGATTGTTTTTACTAAGCTGGGTGTGATTTTTTCATTCCAGTGTAACTTTCCATCATTTGCAAAACAGAATTTGGGAACAAGTATAATCAACTGAAACTTGATGCCTAATAATAATTTGAGTCCCGTGAGGCTCCTGGAGAGCACTCAACAATTATTACAGGCAGGGAGAATTGTTAGCACAAACTGTCTAGCAGAGAAGTTGAACTAAGGGTACCTAAATCATACTCAATATATCTAAATTATGTAAAGCACACAGTGAAGAAGCATCCAGTTTTCTATGTAGGGTTAGCTTCATCCAGAAATGCTTTGGACTTGTCCACATCCCATGTCACCTTCATGAACATGTACAGGAATTAACCCGCGACACTGGGTCAGTCAGTTAAAACTACAGAAGCGACCTCAAGTCCTAAACTTCCCAAGTTTTACTAGCTCTTACAGTTTAAAATGCCAGTTTTCTTGTTATGTTCCTGTTAGGAATTCACAACCTACACCTCAGAATATTGCATCTAATCCCCCTTAATAGTTTAACTCTGTTTCACCTCAAATACTCTTCCATTTTGGGCCCTTCACTAAAAGAAGAACATTTTAGTGCTGAAGCATGTCAAAAGAAGGGCAACAAACCTTAAGGGTCTAGAGCACAAGTCTTGTGAGGAGCGGCTGAGGGACCTGGGGTTGTTCAACCTGGAGAAAAGGAGGCTCAGGGGACATTCTTGACAACTCCCTGAAAGGAGGTTGGAGGAAGGTGGGGTTTGTATCTTCTCCTAAGGAAAAAAATGGTAGGACAAGAGGAAATGCCCTCAAGTTGTGCCAGAGGAGGTTTAGGTTGGACATTAGGAAAATTTTCTTCCCTGAAAGGGTTGTCAAGGCCTGGCCCAGGCTACCCAGGGCAGTGGTGAAGTCCCCATCCCTGGAGGGGTTTAGAAGTCATGTAGCTGTGGTTCTGAGAAGCATGGTTTAGTGGTGACCTGGCAGTGCTGGGTTAATGGTTGGACTTGATGATCTTGAAGGTCTTTTCCAACTGAAATGATTCTATGATTCAGTAAGCCACACCTTAAGCAGAGAGAGCAGGAGACTGTGTAACCTGCCTTATGTGAACCTGCTTTGGCAGGGGGGTTGGACTAGATTATCTCCAGAGGTCCCTTCCAACCCCTGCTATTATGTGATTCTGTGACTAGTGTAAAACCTATTCATTCTACTGCTTAATGAAGAGCAAGAGGTTTGAATTCCACTGGAAAAAATATTCTTGTGCTTAAATTATCTCCTGACTATGTGCATTGTAGAGGAACCTCCTTCTGGCATTGCGGTTCCTGTGATGGTTCTGTTGAGATTTCCTGGACCTGAACTGTGTCAGCTGCACTTGCTTCTAGCTTACTGAGAAGCATGGAGCTAACACCACAAGCTGGTACAGAGTTCAAACTGGGAGCTGCTGAATACCTGCCCTGGTGAGGAAGGGTTTTCTGAAATGTTGCAGTGTGGAGAGGGTAGGTTGTTCCCAGTCAAGGTGCACAACCAAAGGTATATGTTTGATATCCCTGAAGACCAACTAAATCAATATTGTTTCCAGCAACGGCCAGAAGTCCTGTGTAAAGAGTGCTTCATCACGTGGTTGGAAGTGACTAGGATGGAAGTGACGGCTTTAGAATGGTAGGGGTAGGAAGGGATGTCTGGAGATCATTTCATCCAACCCCCCTGTTCCAGCAGGGTCACCCAGAGCAGGTTGCCCAGGATCATGTCCAGGTGGGTTTGGAATCTCTCCAGAGAAGGATACTCCACAACCTCTCTGGGCAGCCTGGGCCAGGGTTCTGGCACCCTCACAAGAAAGTTTTTTTTCCTCCTGTTCAGATGGAACCTTCTGGGTTCCAGTTTCTGCCCGTTGCAACTTGTCCTGTCACTGGGCAGCACTGGAAAGTGCCTGGCCCCATCCTCTTACACCCATGGGCCATTTAGCTATTGATGAACATTAATCAGCTCCCCTCTGAGTCTTCTCTTCTCCAGGCTAAACAGCCCCAGGGCTCTCAGCCTTTCCTTGTCACAGAGATGCTCCAGTCTGCTCAGCATCTTAGTGGCCTCCGCTGGCCTCTTTCCAGTAGTTCCTTTTCTCTCTTGACCTGGGGAGCCCAGAAATGGACACACTACTCCAGTACGCCATTCCACTGCAATGAGCCTGATTTGACTGAAATTTCTTGGCCATGAGGACACATGGCTGGCTCATGATGAACTTGTCCACCAAGACTCCCAAGTCCTTCTCCATGAAGCTTCTTTCCAGCAGGCCAACCCCTCACCTGTACTGGTGCATGAGGTTATTCCTCCCCAAATGCAGGACCCTCCACTTGCCCTTGCTGACCTTCATGAGGTTCCTCTCTGCTGAACTCTCCAGCCTGTCCAGGTCTAACTGAATGGCAGCACAGCCCTGGTGTGTCAGCCACTCCTCGCAGTTCTGTATCATTAGCAGATGTGCTGGGGGTCCACTCGGTCTGCTTGTCAAGGTCATTGATGAGTGTGTTGAACAAGACAGAACCCAGTCATGAGCCCTGGGGAACACTGCGAGCTACAGACCTCCAACTAGACTGTGCTGCTGATCACAACCCTCTGAAAGTTCTGAAAGATCACAACCCTCTAGAAGTTACAGTGAATCCTCACCTGCATGATTTATATCCCGGCCTTCAAAACAAATGCCAGAATTTCTTTTATGTCCAGCTGTAGTCTCTCAGCAGCATTGCTTGTTGCTCATTATCCCATGTGCAACCACTGAAACAAGCTGGAGCACTAGATATTACCACTGGGCTCATTGCCGCTGTTTCTGTAACTTCCACAGTCATCACCTGAAGATTGATGTCAGAACTCAGTTGTATGGGCTCAGATGTATTTTCTCTGAAGGAAAACATTTCTCTACCTTTGTAGAGGCTGCTTCGATCCCTTCTGCTGACCTGGAGTTATTTGCTTTCCTGACACTTGGAGAGGAAAGGGCTGGTCCTCTTGGCCAGCATCCAAAGGTGGACAGTGTGTTGAAAAGAAAAGGCCAAGTGTGGTTCAGTAGCTTTCAAAAGAGGTCTTCAGAATTTTAAGCACAAAGCTTCACTTAAAGTCAGAAGACTGAATTGTGACACCCTTCAAATAAGGCAAAGTTGTTACTTTCAGGACAGCTCCTGTGGCACTAGCATGTCCTTGAAAGTGTTGCTAAGGCAGCAAAACTACCAAATATCTGCAGCCTGAATGGGGTTGCTTTCAAAGCGCACAAAGCTGAACCACCTCAAAGCTTAGCCTCGTCTTTGTCTACGGTTTCAACTTGTGTCACTACTTTGAAATGCAAGATAAAATGTAGCCTTAGGTCTCCTTGAACTCAACTGCCTTGAGGAAACTACAGATGCGCTGGACCTGCGTTTTGCAGGCAGAGGGTAGGATGCAGGCACGCCCCTCCCCTTCTCCTTAGTTGAATACCAAATGCAACAAGACGGCTGGTGACCCACATCTTAAGGGTCAAAACCCAGGAGTTTTGGCCCTACTTTTTGGAATAGTAGGCTAAATGAAGTTACTTGCTCTTTTTCAGTCACCTGAGCTGTCACAAGTACAACTGCCACATTATAATTTTGATTACCTGTGTGTGAAATGTTTAAAGCTACTTTAGTAGTGGTAGTTCCTTAGCACTCCAGACAAGGCTGCAAAGTCTTGGTTGCATCAGAAAGGTTTAAAGTCACAGAATCACAGAATCACAGAATCACAGAATCGTTATGGTTGGAAAGGACCTCCAGGGTCATCAAGTCCAACCT
>JAVSBS010024394.1:12378-24404 GCA_033124195.1 Coracias cyanogaster
TCAAGTCCAACCTTTCTCCTAGCATCTCTCTAACCACTCCACCATATCCTCAAGCACCGCATCTATTCGTTCTTTAAACACCTCCAGGGATGGTGACTATCAAATCAGCCATCACAAAATTTAATAAAGCACGGGAAAAAACTCTGCTGTGGTCTCCAGGGAGAACTGAAAATGCTTATTTGTGTTTTTATCTATTCAGTACTTGGTTTGAAGAAGGTGTAGTAAACCTTTAAATATTCCCTGAGCAATTTTGGGGGGGCCCTGTAGTGTTAAGCTATATGTAACCTGGGATAGAGTCTTCTCAAAGCTGAGATAAACTCTTGCAGCAGTGGTTCTGTTTCTTAGCCTGGAAAATGGGATAGAAAACTCTTTCCTGCTACAGCTGACAAACACATGTCCACATCTGCTGGAGCGATCCACGCTCAATAGACCTGGAAGTGCTGTTTCCTTGCAGAACATGAAATCTGGATGGTGAGTGGTCATCTAACATGAAGTACTTGGTAGAAGGCTCAAAAACTAATTTCAACTCCATACTTTGTCCTTTAAAGGAAATAAGTTTAATTGGGAGTTAATACTTTTAGTAGAAGTATTGTGCTCCAAAGCACAAAAGTACTACTGTTTTTTAAGCAATAGTATAAATCCTGTAGGTGCAAGTCATGGTCTCTTGTAATTAACAGAGGTAAAGTCTCAAGCAAGGGCTTCAGGATGCTGGTTATCAATGCCAAGTTAAATTGCATGTATCAAGAACTTGATATATGAATAGTTGAGCAGTTTATGCCCATTGCCCCTTGTCCTGTTGCTGGGCAGCACTGAAAAGAGTCTGGCTCCATCTTCTTGACCCCCACAGGCCCTTTAGCTATTGCTGAGCATTGATCAGATCCCCTCTGAGTCTTCTCTTCTCCAGGCTAAACAGCCCCAGGTCTCTCAGCCTTTCCTTGTCATGGAGATGCTCAAGTCCCCTCAGCATCTTCATAGTCTCTGCTGGACTCTCACCAGTAGTTCCTTGTCTCTTTTGACCTGGGGAGCCCAGAACTGGACACAGTACTCCAGCTGTGGCCTCTCTAGGGCAGAGTAGATGTTGCTGTTCCACTTTCGGCGAGCCCTGTCCCGTAGCTGGGCAGGCCTGGAGTCACCCACGCCCCAGGGCCATCGAGCACAGACACCAATATGGGGATGCAGCAAATGCCGTTTATTCAAGTGCGTGATCGCTTTAAATACCCGTCTTATCCCATGTGGGTTCCTCGATAAGCAAGCTAGCCACCCAGCTTCTATGCCCCTCCTATCTTTCCGTGACAGCCCGAGATCTTGCGGACGCCAGTCCCTACAAGTAGAGGGGGAGGAAAACCTCCCTTGACCTACTGGTCACACTCTTCTTCATGCACTCCAGGATACCAGTGGCCTTCTTGGCCATGAGAGCACATGGCTGGCTCATGGTGAACTTGTTGTCCACCAAGACTCCTGGGTCCTTCTGTGCAGAGCTGCTTTCCAGCAGGTCATCCCCTTAGCTGTACTGGTGCAGGGACTTATTCCTCCCCAGGTGCAGGACTCTGCACTTGCCCTTGCTGACCTTCATGAGGTTCCCCTCTGCTGAACTCTCCAGCCTGTCCAGGTCTCACTGGATGGCAGCACAGCCCTGGTGTGTCAGCCACTCCTCCCAGTTCTGTGTCATCAGCAAACTGGCCGAGGGTTCACTCAGAACCCAGTCTTTTCTCTAGGGTTATGGTGGGACCCATCCAGTGTCACAGTACTCATGGCAGCCTGTTCTGTCTTGGGTGCCTAATCTCAAGCAGAAAGCATGATGAGGTAACACTGCATCTTAAATCTTGAGAAAACAATAGCAAAGGGAAGCATGTCTCCAAGTGAAAATGGGGAAGCGACCGGAAAGAACAGAGAAGAATGAAGCAACTTCATGACCAAAACAGCATTACAGCATTGCAAAGAAACATGGGGAAGTGAAGAGTCACTTGCCAGAAAAATTTCCCTTTGTAACAGTCAGTTCATTTACTATGGCAAGAGGGAGGAGTCCTAGAGTGACTTGAAGCTTCCCCAGTCACAGTGACCAAAACAAAGATGTAATAGAGTTGTTGGTTCCTCTAAACAGTCTGCATAGAAACTTTTCAAAGGGATTCTTTATTGCGTAGCGGTGGGGACAGTCACCACTGCCTCTAAAACTAGAAGCAAAACCAGAATCAACTTGGAAGTGTAGAATTTAGTGGGAAATGGGGAAGTTAAATGACACAAATTGATCCCATTTGTCTAACGGCTGTCTTTGTAACAGGGCTGATCAAAGACAGTCAGTACCACTCCTTCCTGCTGGAGACTCCAGGTGCTGTTGAGATCCTGTACCTGCTCCAGAGACACACTTGAAGCTTGCTTCAAAATTGTGGTTTGATGTTTAGATATTTCTGGGAAGCTTTCAGAGCAAACCAGACATAACAGCTCTGTAATATGGGTCAGTTCTGGGCCTGTAAGGACAAAACATGGCACACATCAACTTGCAGCATTCCAATGGTTATGACCCTTCAACTGCATTGCATACCTGGCACACAAACGCACCTGGAAAGGAGTCTGGCTTGTTGTGGCCACTGGCACAGAGCACTGACTGGGCTAGCATTTGCCATTGGAACGTGAGTTGTCTTCTTTTGCTGGACAGCTGGGTGACTGCAGAGGTGTGATGAGAGCCAAATTCAAAATGTCTTATCAGCTAGAAGCGCAGCAGTCTTGTTGCTGAACAGTACGGATTGCAGGGATAGTCAGGTTAAATATCATTAACTGATATCTGATCTATATTGAAATATGTGGAAGGCTGGGGGCAACATAAGGAATGAAAGAACCTGGCATCTTTTCCAAGTGGGGGATACCAACAGACTGGCATCCTGCTTTCACCTCAGTCTTCTGAGACAGATTATCTGGAAGCAGTGAATCACCTGCTTGCTTGGGTGTGTACAAAGGGCTCAAGTTGTGTGGCACACGGGTGTTGTAAATCAGCATAACCCAAAAGAAGAAAATAAACTCTAAACCTGCTAAAAGTGCCCCAAGCTGCTCTCAGCTGCTTTGGAGTACCTGTGTAACAGCAACAGAAACAGGGCATCATTACAGAGAAAATCATCCTAAATTGTGCTTCATTATGAATATAATACAAAAGAAGGTGGCGGAGAAATGTGAGGTGGGGAAGAATTCACTGTGTGCATGGTTGAGCTGGACTTTTTGGCCCCAAAGAAGTTAATCCTCCAAGAGGACATTACTGGTCATTGGAGGTTAACAGAAATACTGGGGCGGGGGGGAGGGTTGGGTGGGTGGCTGGTGCTAACGTTAAAGTAATGGTCAGTTTTTAGTCCTGCTTTTATCCATGATGCAATAAAGTGTAATAGAATTATAAGTCTGTGATAGATCTCAGGCTTTATCTGAAAATTTGTAGTATTTTGGCGTAAGTGCATAAGATGGAAGAGCAGCTTTTGTGTATTGCCAGCCTCTTTCCATTGCTGTAACCTGCTGTTTGAAGCAAGAAGTCACTGAAGTTCATAGCACCATTTGATATGATCAGCCCCAGCAGAAGCTTCACTGGGGTGTCTGATCAGCTGGCTGCCTTCTGAAGAGTCCTAGTGGTGATACTGAAGTGCTGGGGCCTGAGTTGTGGGCCCCAAGTTGGAGTTGACCTGTGAATGAGTCACAACCTAGCAGACTATTTTGTTTTCCCCACTGGCTTCATGTTCCAGAGGCAGAACCTGGCCCACTTGTGTCTCTGTGGCTCTGCCCTCAGCCAGGTGGTTGTGGCTGGGGTGGTGCGCAAGGCCAGGATTATATTAACCAGGAGCTGAATAGTCAGAAGAGCTTCCTGTTTGGTGTGGCTTCTGTTGGGGCTGGCTGCATCTTGCTGAGCTCTCATGGTGGTGTCCTTCCATGAGAAGGGCCACTGAAGGAGCCATCTCTGTCTGGTGTGTCCAGCAGGCGATGCTGGCACCACAGTGGGCAGCGGAGGAGCTGGGCCCACAGGAATTTATGGCAGGACTGTTTGAAATAAGATTTCTGAGGGGACGTTGCTGAGTTCAGTGTTGGCCTGTGTGATCAGGCAACTGATGGCGGCATAAAATGATGATGATGGCTGAACCAGCACAATAGATACTCACTTCAATGTGTCTCTGTTTGGAATATACCCTCAAAATGTGTTAAAAGTTGACGGGATCAGTTCTGGACAAGCTAATGATGAACTCTTACAAGTGAATCATTATCTCTGTGAATTAGACTTTAGACTTCAACTCTCTTGATTGAAAGGAAGAAAACATCCCAGCACTTTACATGAGCTCTTGCTCTGGGCCAAACAATTTCTCATCTGATGTAATCTGCTGCAGGTACCTAGTGTACTATATCCTTGCAAAAATCAAAAAGGAAATAAAATAACCAGAGAAGCTCTTCAGGAGTTCCACATCCTTAGGTGCTTTTGTTATGAGTAAATTTTCTTGTAAGAGAGTCTGTTGTGAGGGCACAATTTTAAGCCTGATAACAGTGGATTTGGAGAATGCTGAAACTTTGCCAGGGAATGCTTCTTTTAAACATGGCCTAAACTTAGTTAGTGAAGATTCTTGTTGGTTTTAACCAGGAGTTATGTTTCATTTGCTTTGTGTTCACAGCAATGCTGCTACAGCCCAGTTGCATATTTCCTGCAAAGCAAGGAGAGAAAACCCTTTTTTTGGTGATAAATGCCTAGATGCAATTGGTTGGCACTAGTGACCTACCTGAGGAAATATGAATCTGAACTGTTCTTATCAGTCTGTCTTCTTTTCATCTTAGTAATGCCCAGGGTAGAGATACCAGGGTCCTGAGGGTACCAAGGTCTGCAGTGTCTTTAAGCCACCTCACCTGGGACCTTCTCCCAGGAGCCCATTCAAGCTCAGTCCAGGGCCTTCACTCACTTCTGAGCTCCACCGGTGGAGTGCTGCTCTCCAGCTCAGCCATGTCTGTGCCAAGGCCCATGCCTGGCCATGGGCTCTGGTGATCTTGACCTCAATGTATTTATTGACTTCCTGGTTTGACTTTGGACCTGTCTGATTACTACAGACCTGCCTGGTGGTCACTAGGCTGTGTCTGATGCTGGTTACTTTTATTGGGCCCCACCCTGACCTGTGGCTTGACTTCCCATCTTGACCTTGTACCTGCCTCGTTGCCACAAATGGTCTGGCCATTTGGATTAGCTGGTGCTCCCTGGTAAGGGCCTTGCAGGACAGCACTCGCAAAAGTCCCATTCCATGGCAAGGATTATTCTGCTCTTCAAATAAGGCTTGATGCTTTTTCTTGTTAAGGCTTTATGGTGTGTGTAAACCAAGAAGCTAGCACGGTTAATTTTTTGTGTTTTCATAGAGTTGTTGAAATTGTATTGATTGCAAGAGACCTTTAAGATCATCAACTGTTAGCCCAGCACTGCCAGGTCACCACTAAACCACGTCCCTCAGCACCACAGCTACAGGGCTTTTAAACCCCTCCAGGGATGAGGACTCCAGCACTGCCCTGGGCAGCCTGGGCCAGGCCTTGACAACTCTTACAGGGAATAAATTGTTCCTCGTGTCCTGGCACAACCTGAGGCCATTTCCTCTTGTCCTATAGCTTGTTACTTCAAAGAAGAGCTTACTGATGTCAGTGAAGTTTGTCACAGTATATTTTTTTAAGTTGTTCCAGATTACTTGCTTGAGGCCAGGGAAGTGAGAGCTGGGGCTGAACAGATGAAGCACAGAGGTTGCAGCCGTGCTGCCTGGACAGGAAAACTGCAGAAGCAATTCAATGTCATCACTTCCTGTGTTTACGTGCTCTTAATTTTCGTGTGTAATGAGCTCTCCTCAGACAGCATAGCGCTCTGAAATGAGCCTCTGGTTAGTTCTGTGGAAACGAGCTCTGTGGGAACCAAGCACGGAAAGGGAATTGAACAGAACCTTGTGCTACTTTGCATAAGTCCGTAGGACATGTGCATTTGGTATCTAATTGCAGGAATGAAGAGAGGTCAGAGGATGAGTGAAGCTCTAGATCTACTTCTGTTTCTTTTTTTAAGTTGGGACTTCATAGGTAAGTTACTAAATACAGAAAACTGTATCTGAGCTGAAGGCTGGGGGAGTCATGATGTGATGCTTTTTATGTTCTTCACCAGGCAACTTCTTTTGGCCGTACTGGAATAGGACTGAACTCACCTTTCCTGTGCACTAACCTTTCCAAGTTGGTTAGTGTTGCAGTGAAATACTGCTGAGGTCTTCTAAGGGGTTAGAAGACAATGACTCTTCCGCAGTGTTAGGTTGGATGCTGATTAACTTGGGTTGGTCAAGGGAAAGGACAGCAATGCCTGTTTAAATCTTGGCAACATGCAGCTTGCTGTCACTAGTTAGGAGGATGGATTAATTTTCTGAAAATATAACTCTTAACTAGATCCAAAGAGAAAAGCACGCACTATATAAAAAATATACACTTAGTCTCCAGCCCTCTGATAAACTCATTCTGTCTGATTAAGCACACAGTGACATTTGACTGACCTTGCCAGCTGGAGGGGGGAACGGATCAAATAAATGAGGCTCAGTCTCTGACTGAACATATTTAATATGCCGGGTAGGAGGTCAGTATGACTCATCCTTTCCATTTGCTGGATGGCCTGGTATTTGATGAGAAAAATCTGCCCTTCCGTTGAATGCTTCCAAAGATGTAATGCTTCTTGGTACTCAAATCCACTACAGGTGCCTTTCCAAACTGCGCGTCAGGTTCTGTAAAGCTGCCACACATCACCATGGCTCTCTACGTGTGACGTAGTGTGAGGATTGTGGTTTGGTCCTAAAGAGCAGGGATTCCCCTGTAGCAAAAGGCCAGTAGCTGACTGCATTCCTTAACATGCCATGGGCCACTGCAGCTTCAAAGTGGATCATACTGTCCAGACTGTGGAGCTACTGCTCAAAGGGACCCAGATTTGCTCCTTACCCAAGTAACAGTACCCTGAATGTGGAAAGTGGTGTGTGGCTTTTATGTTTAACTGCATCTAATGTAATGAGCCTGCCTGAGAGCAGACTTGAAGAAGGCAGCAGGCACAGCACAGGTCTAATGCTGTCCAGGTAGTGGCAAGCTCTGAGAAGAAAGTCACCAGCTCCTACTGCCTTGCTGGGAGCGTGCCTCAGTTTAATAACCTGCTTCTAAAACAGGTCCCTGAGGAAACAGGACGCTGAACGTGAGGATCTCTACAAGAGTTTAATTAGGTGATGTCCTTTGAGAAACATACTGGCTTTTTTTCAAGTCTCTGTAAGAACTGGGCCTCTAGTTCCTAATGATCTTGTTCTTTTTGACTGGGACAGATAAAATAATTAGGATCTGAGCTGGCTGAATGAATACAGGACAGTGGTGTTGTTAAATGCAATCAGCACCCATTGCTCTGAGAAAAAGTGTGATACTGTAATAACACAGCCTTGCAAGAGATTGACGTGAACCTAAGAATGCTGCAAAGTGTTTGCAGGAATTAATCAAGTTAGCTTTACTTTGTAAGACGATATATGTCCTCCATGCTCCAGCTGAAGCTTTAAGTGATTTCTAAATGAGCATGACATGAAGTGAGCAGAAACCTAATCAGTAATTGATAGATCTCATTGCATGTCCCTGTCACCACACTGTCTGCGATCCACAGACCAGATTGAGCCACGGAGCCCTTAGTGGAGCGTCTCAGTAGCTTTAACTGTACTACAGTGATGTGAGAGGCCTTACGATGCTAACAGTTAGGAAAATTGAACCCCCAAAGTGAGAAGGTAGTGCAATAATGAAGCAAAATTTTTCCAGTGCCTTGGCCATTATTAGCTCACATAGGAAGGCTGAAGGCAAAAAGGAGACAGGGGGTTAGTCTATGCAAATGGCTAATACTTTTTTTTTCTTTTTTGTTTTTTTCATTTGTCCCAGCTGTCTAGACAGCTAGACAAATGCCAGGTTAATTTTCCGAGACACAGACTGCAAGATGTTTTAACACTTCATCCTTTATTATGGGTGCAATCTGCTCAGTTTGGCTGGTAGTTAAGGATCCTATATCCAACAGGCTTGAAGGTTTTTCGGGGTTGCATCACTTGAAAAAGTAGAAAGTATTCTGTCCAAGATTGTAGTAAATTTGGTGTGTTTCTAAGTTGATGGATAAAATATAAAGTTGGCTGAAGTTGTGAAAATAGTATAGGAGCAATGAATCACAGACTCACAGAATGGTAGGGTTTGGGAGGGACCTCTGGAAATCATCTCATCCAAACCCCTGCTAAAGTAGGTTGCCCAGGATCACATCCAGGCGAGTCTGGAATCTCTCCAGAGAAGGAGACTCCGCAGCCTCTCTGGAAAGCCTGATGCAGGCTCACGGGAAAGTTTTTTCTCCTGTTCAGATGGAACCTCCTGGGTTCCAGTTTGTGCCTGTTGCCACTTGTCCCATTGCTGGGCACCAATGAAAAGAGTCTGGCCCCATCCTCTTGACCCCTGTCCTGTAGATATTGATCAGCATTTATCAGATCCCCTCTGAGTCTTGTCTTCTCTAGGCTAAACAGCCCAGGGCCCTCAGCCTTTCCTCATAGGAGAGATGCTCCAGTCAAAAGGCTTGAACAGATTGGTCTGAATGACAGCTCTAAGTCCAGATCTTGTTGTACTAATATAAGTGTTCTTGGACTTCAGACTCACACGCAAAACAGAAGGAGAGTTCAGGAAAATTGCATTCCCAAGATTAAGGTATACACATACCACATGTGAACTGAGAGTCTAGAGAAACAGGGATATATCCTTATAGCTGTGCAACTCATGATCTCCCCCTTCTCCCTCCCAATTCTGCTGTTAATGTCAATATTCCCCAATCTGGTGCATGAAGAAGTGTTTTTTAGGTGTGAGAGCAAACACCAGACTTCACCAGTCTGTTTCTCCACACGTTGTGTCTGTTGCTCTGATGCCCTGCTGTAGCTAGTGAAGGAGCACTCCTCTTCAGGTCTCAGCTTCTGCCTCTGACAGACTCCAGCAAGTCAGACTATGTGCCATTCAGAAGGTGGCTGCTGGGGAAAACCTGTCCATACAAAAAGCCAGTGTAGTCCATGTTGCTTTGCATGCCAGTGTTGTGTTTGGACTGAGCAATGGCATTTGGCCCAGCCTGATGGAGCAGGAGGCGATGGCGCTGTAGACATATGATGGGTAACAAGCTTGTGGCTCAGGGCAGTTGCTTGCATCAGACCTATGGAAATTCATACAGTGTATGATTAACACTTGCTATCAAGCAGAATCCTAAAAAGCTGTTCACAAAGAGGGGAGGAAAGCTTGTAACGGCTCATAATGATAGCTCTTACAGAACTTGCTATCCAGCACTTCATGAGAAGCCATCTGCCACACTGAGAGAGCACAATGGAGCCTCCTCGTAATTCCTAACGTGGGGCATGACCTGCAGCGTAGCAGATAGAAACCTGGGTATGACATTCCTTTGAGGTGGTCAGGATTGTTACCCCCACAGAGTCCATAAACAAAATGTAAATGTGCTCTTTCAGTGGTTTGTTGCCCAGCCTTGGGGTGTAAACAGCTGAAACTGCTTTGTAGCCTACTGCAGATGCAGCAAGGGTGTTTCCGTGAGTCCCAGACTATTCTGTGCCTGTGCCCTTTGCGGAATCTGTGAGGAAAACGTAGACATGCCACATTACTGCATCTTCAACATTTAGAGATCTGACTGGCACCAGAAGATTTCCTCCTTGGGTACCTCATCTATGTAGGGAAGCAGTAAAGCACAAAATTCTCCACATTCAGTAGCATAAATAATGAGAGCACCCAGGTTTGGTACAAGAGGGAGCACCAGCTATGGTTTGTTGAAGCGTCACATTGGAAGACGGAACTGGATACTAGGTGCTGGAAATAATTAGCTGATCAGCTTTTATGCTATACTTGACATTTGTTCTCACTGTTCAAGCAGAACCACTCCACTGTCTTTTCACAAAAAGGAAACTAGGATTTCAGTGCAGAGAACAGAACCCTGAATACAACTTTATTTAGTAGCATAGTGCGGGACAAGCATAGGAACAGAGTAGGGTGACCTGGATGAGATGATGTGGTGAGCCGAAAAGCTTGTCATGCAATCTTTTCTGCAGCCAAAACTTGTTTGTGCTCCAATGTAGTCTAGTCTCTATATATTTCCATTTACATTTTCTATCCATTTCCTTACATAAGCTCAACACCAAGTATCTTCCGTGTGAGACGCCAGCTGACTTCACTAGTGAGTGATCACATCTCTATTATTTCATGTTCAGCCATACATTCCTTTGG
The DNA here is from genome assembly GCA_033124195.1 of Coracias cyanogaster. Lineage (NCBI taxonomy): Eukaryota > Metazoa > Chordata > Aves > Coraciiformes > Coraciidae > Coracias > Coracias cyanogaster. The sequence continues at coordinate 22,645 of JAVSBS010024394.1, forward strand.
CCTCTGACCCTCCTTCTCCTTTCCCTTCTCTTTAGGGTGCCTAGTTTGCATTTTAGCCTGAGCTTTGGCTTCTGTTGTGTTCCCTGAACCATTTGTGACAGCTTTGGGCTGGAAGAGCTGACTTGTATTGCAGTTGTGCTTTTTCAGCAGGAGAGACTTCCTTGGTTGGGGACACCCTAGAAGTTCATTTCTAAATTATCAATGAATAGAGAATATCCCAGGTAGAAGTCTGTCTTCGCTTCCAGGAGAGCCAGGAGTTTACTTGTTAGGTAATGTTTATTCTCAGGAGTCAGGAAACACCTTTATCTTCCATCAAGACACTTGAGAGACTTGGGAGATGCTGGGGTGGTAGTCATCAGAGCTTAAATCTGGCCGACAGGCCTGTCTCGTAACCACATGACTGGTTTCCTTCCCTTTTTAAGATGGATTAGCAAGTAAAACTACTAAGGGTGTTATGTTATGACTGTGAGCACATCTGTTATCCACATTGGTGGGCCAGTCTGTCCAACTGCAATTGCCTTTCTCTTCTGAACTTTGGCAATACCCATTTCTGGCAAACTTTGCTGGCAATGAACAGGCCAGCTTTGGTGTAACGGCACACCGAAAGAGCAATTCATGGCAATCAGTTATTTAGTCACAATTCCACTCAGACATGTTTGATTGCACTATAAAGACACTTTTTGAATGAAATGGATGGAGTATTGGTGGATTTAGCAATTGAAGCACAAAATTCTATCTTTTCCAGTCATTTCCCCCTGAAATCCTGAGTATTATCTTGGAATCAGTGACTCCTCTCTGAATGGGACTGTCACAGCTGACAACTCTGCCTGTGAAATCTCTTCACTGCTCTTCAAATACTTCAAATTCATTTCCCACAACCATATGGTTGTCATTAGGATTTAACCTCTATTCTCAGTGGGGCTTTCATTTCCATAGGCAGATGAGAAGCTTGCCTATATAATATCCCAGCAAATACAACTGCCACAGACTTGTTGCATCATCAGGAAAGATGCAGGCTGCTTTCTGAGAAATTATATCACTAAAAGCGTAGAGTATGTGGAAAATAAACAAAAATAAATACAATTTTAAAAGGTTTGGTAGAAAACTCAAATGAGCTTCTGGCAAAACCAGTAAGATTCTTGTCTTCGATACATGATGGAAAATACAACATAATTCTGGTAATGATGGTTCAAATGTAGGAAGTAAAAGGCATCATAGTTCCCTGGGTCTATTGCTGTCTCTTTTCTGGTGACTGCATCTTGTTTTTAAAATGCAGTATGATGATGCTGCCATGAGCACCGTGGCAATAGCTAAGCCTTAGCCCTCAGATCAGAGGCCTGAGGCAGGGATAAGTCACTCAATATTTTTATCTCATCAGGCATATGCTTGTTATGTGACCCTCACATTGGGAGAGCTCTCCTTCCAAATTTGCATTATTCCACCCTGACTGATGAGTTTACAGCTGATGTGGGGAAGGGAAATTGTGCCAAAGCACAATTTATCTTCTAAGTTGACTCAGCGCTTATTTTCTTTTACTCTCTCACACCAGCTCCACTTAATATTCAGCTTCATGTGCTGGTTTTCAGGTCAGGCTGAGACAAACTGTTGGTGTTAAGTGCTGCATGTACACAAATGGAAAATTCTCATAGTGGTAGTTGTGGTGGCATCAGAAGGTTTCTAAGAATAGGAGGCTCAGGGGAGACCTTCTCGATCCTGACAACTCCCTGAAAGGAGGTTGGAGCCGGGGGGGGGGGGGGGGG
>JAVSBS010024394.1:36191-57100 GCA_033124195.1 Coracias cyanogaster
GCTGTTTGCACAGACCTTTTTGTTCCTTGAGGACAAAAAGCTGGTTGCATTCAAAGACAACAGGGTGGGTTAGAGGTCTGGTAGACTCTGCATTTATGTTACAGTACAAGCATGAGCCATTAGATAAGGCTGAAGAGTCAGGCCTTTGCTTCATGAAAGCCTGGAAGAATAATTATGCACTTCCCTTGGTGGGTAATAACTCAGCAAAGCAGGAGCTTACAGGCGCTGCTGACTCTCCCAGCTGTGACTTACTCTTCTGCAGCTTTTCAGTGTGCTCCTGGTTGTCAGCCCTGTGACTGGCTAATGCATTTGCACTCTGAGTATTCATGTCTTAAAGCTCATGTGTCCTACCAAACAACAGTGAAGGTGCCTGAAAGTTAGCCTGATACCTGGAAGTTTGTCCTTGTGTTTAGGTGCTAGCAGACTGTACTAAAGTGCTGCCTGACCAAACTGATCAAATGAAAATTCGGTGGCACTGGCATTTCTTAACCAAAATTTAGAAGTTACAAGTGGCATTGGCTAGAAAAAGCTCAACCAACTAGAAACAGTGTCTGGGACAAGACAGAGTCAAGGTTGTTTCCTTGAGCTGAGAAAATGGCCAAGCCACAGCTGCTGATCGTGTCTGGAGCAGACAGCTGAAGGAAACATTTTGCTGTGCATCCCTCTGTGGATGCAAGAGAGCACCTTCAAGTGAGGGATTATTTTGATGCCAATAATGCTGTGATTCACAAGCGCCTTCAAGAGTAAACTGCTGATGTGCAGCTCTGACGCTGGGTAACCCCATGGAAACCAAAACATCTCAGTGTAGTATCTGCCACTCTAGTGTTCCCCATCAGTCAGCATTCATACACTTCAGCAGAGCAGTGCTGGGAAACTGATTGGGTTTAAATTGAGTATAAATCTGCAATTCTCAGTACCTCAATACTCATAGAATAAAATCATAGGTCATTAATGGTTGGACATGAGGATCTTAAATGTCTTTTCCAGCCAAAACGATTCTGTGATTAAAATATATCCCTTTTTCTTCAAAAGCAGTGTTAGATTAGCAAAATGTTAAAGCTTAGGAAGAGTATGAAACTTCTTACATGCTCATGACATAGTAAATGTTCCTTGTGTTTTGTTGTTTTTTTTTCCTTTTTTTTTTGGCACTAGAAAAAGATCTTAATATTCAAAACTGCCCCAATGTTTTCTTCCTGTGGATTTCTGAGAGCAGCCGGATCTGGAGGTCAAACAATTGCAGCTTTTGAAAAGAGAATGGGTTGGGAGCACCAGTGTCATGATGCACAGCCGGAAAAGAATTTTTGCAACAAAAAGATCTGTTAATGAATTCTGGGTATTTATAGCTCTGTGAGCTTTCCTGCAGAGTTTATCTCCACGGGAAGTTATTAGCTCAAAAGTGAGCTTAGTCACAAGCCGCTTATAGGGAATATTTCTATTTATAATATTCTCATTTCAGTAGCTGGTGCTTCGATGACATGATTATTTACTAGCTGAAGTGTCCACTACTGTTCAGGTCAAAATTTATTCCTTTAGCTATAACTGTCTTAATGGGAAAGAGTTATGCAACTGTGACAGGCAGAGGAACACATGCCACGTGAGGGTGGGATGGAAGAGGAGAGAGAGACATGATGAAGCCCTATTGCTTGCCCAGTGACCCTGTATTTGCACTGAGCAGCAAACCAGAGGGTCCTATGGCAGAGGGAATGGAATAATGGGAAATGTATCAGTGCTAATGTTGCGTGCGTTATTTTTTCATCCATTTACTGCTTTATCTGATCAGTGGTTTCTGACACAAACATGCCTTTTGCAGTGCAGGGTGAGCGGGGTGTACATATGTCAGCGCAGTAGAACAGCTTGGAGCGTGAACTGATATTAAGGCCATTCATGCATGAAGTAATTTGTTTTATAATAGCAGCAGAAAGCCTGCTTATGCATTGGTGAGACACAGCCGCCTGCTTGCCATCAGGGAATTAAAACATGTTTTTTGACTGGCTATGCTAATAAAAATGAACTTACGCGCAGATGGATTTTATGGGTTTTATGGCCAGGCAGAGCTTCCCTGTTTGTTGCCACAGCCACGGCGCTGCGACTTGAATCCTTTGGCTGTTTTTGTGAGCATCTTTCCATGGCAAGTTGTGTCCGAAGAAGCTGTGCCCCTTCCCCGCAGCTGCATCTGGCTGCCTTGCTCCTGCTGGAATGCGCCCACGCTAGCCCGCAAGCGGCAGCTGCTGCAAAGTCAATACGACAGTTTACGCAGTTCAGAGCCATTCAGAGTCTGATCATGCTCTTCAGGGATCAGCAAAGAAAAAGTGAGAAATGATGAAAATGAAGGACTGAGCCTGGGTAGCATTTGCAACTAGGCAAAACTTGGTTCTTCCATCTTAATTCTGGTTTTAACACCCTGCTTGTATGTGCCTTCTGCAGGCTTTTTCTAGGCTTCTCAGTGAGGGTTTGATGTAGAGGAAGGCCTTAAGATCAAGCATTGCCTCAGTGACATACTGCCCTTTTAGAGCAGCTTTCACTACCAGCGTATCAGGAAAGCTGAGGATTTATTTTGAGCACCAGTAATATTCACTGCTGTTCTACTGGAAAAAGTTACTTGTTCTTTTCACAAAACACAATGTCGCTATTTGTGACTTCCTAGTCACTGAAGGTCACGTCCAAGAGGATTTCAAATGAGACTGACTTTAATTATAGCAGAAGACTAGAAGTGTTGAAGCCCATTGTGGAAAACAGGGAATGTAGGCGTCAGTTTGTGTAGCACTGCCGTGAGGTCATTGGTGCCAATGTGTGAGTGTGCTGTTGTGGCAATGTGCTGAAGTTCCATTGCCAGAAGATTACCTGGGCTATAGCCAGTATAAGCTGGAAATCCAGGTGAACCCCAGCACAAGCAGTGCTGTTAGCCAACAGGGAGCAGTCCCACAGGGACTAAACACTGCACCAGAGCTGCGTGCCAGGAACAAGGTATGGCAAAATCCCAAGGCAAGGTGAGATGATGCACCAGGAATGGAGTCCAGTCAGAGGGTCAGGAGGAGATGTGGCCAGAGACAGTGCTGGAGACAAGCTACCTGCATACTGGGTAGAGGTGCACGTATCATGTAGCACAGGCCAGAACTGGGCATCCAAGGATGAGTTAAGTGGAGCCCCTGGGCCATGAGTAGGGGTGCAGGAATATACACCCTGGGCAAGGCAATTACGGCCCATTGGTACCCTCAGGGTCCTGTCAGATTTTCAACAGAAACCCTTCTACCTGAAGCTGAAGTCAAGAACACATTGGACTTAGATTTAGGGTTAGGATGCTTTTAAATCACAGAATCATATAACCACAGAATGGTTTGGGTTGGAAGGAACCATTAAAGGTCATCTAGTCCAAACCCCCTGCAGTGAGCAGGGACAGCTTCAACTGAAGCAGGTTGTTCAGAGCCCCATCCAACCTCATCTGGAATGTTTCCAGGGTTGGGGCATTGACCACCTCTCTGGGCAACCTGGGCCAGTGTCTCACCACCCTCAGTGTCAAAAATTTCTTCCTTCTATCTAGTCTGAATCTCTAATATTTCAGTTTAAAAGCATCACTCCTTGTCCTGTCACAACAGGCCCTGCTGAAAAGTCTGTCTTCATCTTTATGACAGGCCCCTTTAAGTACTGAAAGGCCACAAGAAGGTCTCCCTGGACCCTTCTCTTCTCCAGGCTGGACAACCCCAGCTCTCTCAGCCTGGCCTCACAGCAGAGGGGTTCCAGCCCTCAAATCATTGCTGTGGCCTCCTCTGGCCCTGCTCCCCCAGGTCCATGTCTCTCCTGTGCTGAGGACTCCAGAGCTGGAGCCACCACTGCAGGGGTGTCTCACCAGAGCAGAGCAGAGGGACAGAATCCCCTCCCTTGACCTGCTGTCCATGATGCTGGGGATGCAGCCCAGGATGTGATTGGCTTCTTGGCTGGGAGTGCACATTGCCAGCCCACGTCCAGCTTTTCACCCACCAACACCCCCAAGTCCTTCTCCACAGGGCTGCTCTCCATCCCTTCATCCCCCAGCCTGTGTGATTCCTGAATTGTCAAAATAAGGACGGTTTTCTCTGTGTCCTTTTTACCCTCATACAGGGAGCTATAAACACTGACTCAGCTCGTTCAGAGAGTTTGTCACTCAGAGCTTCGTCTGCCTTAGCAATTGCAGAATCAGTGAAGGTTGCAGTACCAGGCTCCCCACAAATCCAGCTCCTAGCAGCCTCTGTCTGCTGTGGTTAAAGCCATTAGTGGAGTTCCTTTACCAGAAACTCTATAATGCCACTCATTTACTGTCACTGGGTGTTATTAACTGTTGCTCAGGACCCCTAAGGGTGCATTTTCTTTTATTAAATATGCTAAATGGCATTGCAGACAACCCTTTGGGAAGCTGAGGGTGACTTGAGTTCTTGGTTGGTGAGGCAGCACTGTGATTCATAAAACCGCAGCACTTCAGCTAAAGTCTACTCTGCAGAGCCTGAGCTTTTTGCCATCAAATCTCTCAAGACATGGTCCATGAACCAGAGATACTCCATTGCTAACACCTCCGTTTGCAGTGGCTTTCAGTGAAGTGTTCACACAAATCTGCAAAGCTTGTTGCCAGATTGCTGGGCTGTAAAGCATCAATTTTGGACGGATTTATTTTGGGTTTGATGTAGACTGAAGACTGAATGGTACCTTAAATGTCTATGAGAATGAACAGTTTTATTTTACCATGTGGGAGAGCTGGAGCTGCAGATGTCTTTACAGCTGAAAGGTCAGCTGGAAGCACAGACTGCCACTAATAAGCCTTGTTACAGGGAGACCTTTTATGTGATGCCTGCACTGATGGGTCCGTGGCTCCAGACAAAACATGATCTGCTAAGACGTTGCTCTGATGGTCATCCTGAGAAATAAGACTCTCAACCATCATTTATCTACTCCTCATGATGCTTCTTTCTTTCAAGATAAGAAGAAACTTGCTACCATGTGAATGCCCCAGTAGTGCCCAACAACAGGGCAAGGGGCAATGGGCACAAACAGGAACCCAGCAGGTTCCACCTGAACAGGAGGAAAAACTTTCCTGTGAGGGTGCCAGAGCCTGGCCCGGGCTGCCCAGAGAGGTTGTGGAGTCTCCTTCTCTGGAGAGATTCCAAATCCACCTGGATGTGATCCTGGGCAGCCTGCTCTGGGTGACTCTGCTTTAGCACGGGAGGTTGGATGAGGTGATCTCCAGAGGACCCTTCCAATCTCCACCATGTTGGGGTTCTGTGATTCTGTGAATGTGCGTTCCAGACATCTCCACCTCCATATCTTAAAGGTGGGCAGAAGTCTGCCAATCCACCAAAACCATGCTGTGTCAGCCCTGATAATGAAGAGGCAAGAGCTCCGTACAAAACAAGGCAGTGACAAATTTCCAATGCTGCTATAAATTGCTTTGAAATGAAGCATGTCAATGCCTTCTGTAAAACCTGAAATGATGCAAACAAGACTCAGGAGCTGGCAGTCTTTCATAGTTTTTTATACTCAACCCACATGGAACTGGCTTTATTTCTAGTTGCACATGCAGGTTTTTACCCCTCAGCCTTGCTGGTGTCTCATGTTGACATCAGCAGGAGCCTTCATAAAATACATTTGTCGTTATACTGGTGCTTTTTATAGAATTGGGCTGCTTGCCACTCAAGGAAATTGTAGTTTCAGAAGAGTTCGAGTGGTTCCTCTGTATAAGTCATTCCCTGAGAAGATTAAGAAAAGCTTAAATCTGGCAGCATGACTTTGTAAGAAGCCATGAATATTTCTTACCCAGTCTGACAGAAGGAAACTAAGACTCATTTAGGTTTTAATGAAAAAGAGAATGTCACTAAATATAAATCCAAACTTTAGCTGTCTTCTGCACAGGAGACACCTCTCAGCATAACCTCTAGATAGCTACCGTTATTTGCCCTGTTTAACCCTCAGCTAAGCAGAGCGGGACTGTATAAGCATGCAGAAGAATGGCAGCAATGTTTATTTCCTCTGACAAGGAAGCTATTAAATGGTCCCTTACTGACTCACAGTTGTGTCTGGAGGAGCCTCAGGCAGGAAGCATCAAGCAATTCATGCTTTTGTTTTCCAAGAGAAGTTAAAGCTTTAAGCAAAAGCAGATCAGAGAATCATAGAATCGTTTTGCTTGGAAGGGACCTTTAAGATCATCGAGTCCTACTGTTAACCCAGCACTGCCAGGTCACCACTAAACCATGTCCATGACTTGAGACCATTTCCTCTTGTCTTGTCACTTGTTTCTTGGGAGAAGAGACTGACCCCCACCTCACTCCAACCTCCTTTCAGGGAGCTGTCGAAATCAAGAAGGTCTCCCCTGAGCGTCCTATATCCAGGCTAAACAACCCCAGGTCCCTCAGCCACTCCTCACAAGACTTGCACTCTAGACCATTCCCCAGTTTCGTTGCCCTTCTCTGGACACACCAATTTACAGTGGATTCCGAGATCTGTCCTGTCAAACTTCCAGAGTCTGCTGAGCCTTTCCTTAGTGCAATGCACAAGTTGTGCAAAGCCATTTGGGCAAAGCAGGAGTTGTGCAAAGCAGGAGCAGTTAGAGCACAAATGTCAAGTGCTCCTCTCTTGCATGCTGTCACTTGTCAACAGAGGAATATCTGTATGGCTAAAGGGCAATTGCGTCATTATCAATCAATGTAAAGGTGCAGGCTTGTAGTAACAGCTGATGTTTTGTAACTATTACTAACTTTGAATTAAAAATTTGGTTATAAATGCCTGAGAGCTTAAGTAACTTGTTAGCTTTATGATATCGAGCGTTTGATATCACAGACAATCCAGTGCCTCCAGAAATAGATACTGATACTGAGCCTTTACTTGTGCAAATCTTATCAGAAGCATTGGAAGAAAAAAAAATATTCTTATTTACTATTCCACACTTTATGTGCATTTTCTCCTTTTCTGGTCGGAACTGAAAATTAGTCAGAGGTTTGTCCCTTTTTTTCCTGCAGAAGTTGTTCAGTTTTCAAGTGCTAAGGGAGAAAATGCTGTATGTGGCAGAAGAGCACTGCCTGGACCTTTCCCCAGTACTTGGAGGAGGCAAGGTAATTGTTTGCTCAGCTGACAATGGAGCCAGGCTCTCCAAAAGCCAAAGGAGAACTTCAGGTGGTGATGGCAATCTAATAAAATAGAGTCTTAACTATTTGCAGGCTGGAAAAAAACAATATGGAAAGAAGATTTTCCTCTAGAAAGGGACTGAATTGGTGTTTAAATCTGAGCTTATGTCTAAGCATGCACAGAATTTAAACTGGGCAAAGAATGTGAATAAAGACTGTTTAGTGGGTGCCAGTAAAACTAGTCACTAACTAAAGATGACTTGCTGCTTCCAGCCAAATCATCAGAGTCAAGACCCTCTGTGGCAGAGGTTGCTGGTTGAGATCAGTGTGTGTTTTACCCTGACGGCAGCACTTCTTCTGGAGCACATGAGCTGCTGTAATAAGTTTACCCTACTTGGACTTAGCAGTGTAAACCTTTGGCACCCTTTTGCAATCCTGGATGTGCAGTTTTGCCCTATCGGGCAAACCTGGTGGGATTGAATGAAAAAACAGGTAACTTGTGACTAAATGTCTTGTGAACCCCTGAAATGTGTGTATAGTTCCTCAAGGGTTAACATCTGAGTCCCTTGCAGTGCTTCGTTTGAATAGTTTTCTTGGCAGAAGTGACTATCGGTACACCAGGCTTGGAAGTATTGATTTAACCACAGGACTGTTATCTTGAAGTTTTTGAAGGCCTAGCCTCCTGTCTCACAGTCTCTGATCCTCACTTAAAGGCACACTATCCTGTGAGCCAGCTGAGAAATAAGCCGCAGAACTGCTTTGTAGCGGCACTTCTTGTGCTCGTGGTAAGGATTTGCACTTGCTCTTCTCTCAGTCTCCAAGGATCTCAACTCAACTTTTTGACTCTTAGTTGAAGATAGGTAGTTGGAGGGAAGGTCAGTGTGGAAAACTTCGTTCTCAAAAGGGAAAGCTGACATGAAAATGTCACTTTGATGAATAGAAGAGACGTTTTAAGGAAGTGTTTCTCAATTATCAGTAATAATCTTTGAAGTGCAAAGCTAATGGCTAAGGCTTCTATACTCAAAGGTCTCAAAATGATCTGAAGCTGGGAAAATTTATTGAGCCATCTTAGAATCATAGAATTGTTTTGGTTGGAAGAGACCTTTAAGATCATCAAGCCCAGCTGTTACACTAACACTGCCAGGTCACCACTAAACCATGTCCCTCAGCACCACAACTACATGGCTTTTCAATCCCTCCAGGGATGGGGACTCCTCCACTTACCCTGGGCAGCCTGGGCCAGGCCTTGACAACCCTTTTGAGGAAGACGTTTTGCCTCATGTCCAACCTAAACCTCCTCTGACACAATCTGAGACCATTTTCTCTTGTCCTATCACTTGTTGCTGGGGAGGAGAGACGGTCCCCACCTGGCTCCAACCTCCTTGCAGGGAGTTGTTGAGAGTGAGGTCTCCCCTGAGGCTTCTTTTCTTCAGGCTGAATGACTCCAGGTCCCTCAGCCACTTCTCACAAGAATTGTTCTCTAGACCCTTCATCAGCTTCGTCGCCCTTCTTTGGACACACTCCAGCATATCAGTGTCCTTGTAGTGAGGGGCCCAAAACTTAAGCCCATCACTTTACTCACAATCATCATTTACTGACTGCAAGACAGAACCATGCTCTGTTCTGCTTACGTGATGATCCTTTGCCACCATCTTTTTGTTTGGGCTTGTCCTTGCCAGTATTCCTCCACAGCAGTTTCCCTTTCTGGTGCCTGCAGAGACCTCTTTCTGCACTGGCACATATAAATCACTGGTGGATAACGTTTAAACATCTGCGACTGGATGCCAAGACACAGCTCCAAGTGCCCTGTCACAGAACAGAGCCAAATTCATGCCTGACCAAAAAGTGAAGTGAAATAGTTCTGCTCTGGGAATCAGTTCAGTGTGGGACCAGGCTTTACTAAAGTCTGGATTGCCTCAATGTTTCAAAAAAAAAAAGAAAGGAAAAAAACAGTGCACTAAACTGGGCTGAAGTGTAACGGTGAACAGTCGAGCTATTTAGCTGGAGTGCTTAGCACAGAGCACTACAGACTTCATAATAACTTCCATAGCTCATGTATCATCCCTTCTTTCTGCAGTGGGGAGATGTACCGATGAACATTTTCCCTCTTTTTTTAGCATAAAGATAGCAAAATCAAGCAGTTTGTTGGCTCCACGGGAATAGAGTAACTAACTTGCTTATTGTACTTTAGTTTTGAATACTCTCATAGCCAAGTACTCCTAGGTACTGTGAGCTGATGAATACTTCATATGTGTGATCCATCCTGTGTAAGCTTTTGCATAATTCTACATAAGCTCCAGCATTGGCACTCATGCAAGTGACACTAATGCCATAAAGGACAAAGCTGCACCAAAGGTTAGGGCACCATGTGCAATTTGACAGCCTGAGGCTGGCGAGCTTCCAGTCTCACAGGCATCAATGGCTTCAAGCAGGGTGATAGTCTAAGCAAATAAAAATGTTTGTCCCAAGCTTGAAGTACTTTGAGCTTATGGCCTCGGAAGAGGAAAAAAGGCTTTTATTGTGTAAGGGAGACTATAAAAACTAATGGGACTAGGGCAGGGATCTTCCCTCTGTGCTTGGCACTGGGGAGGCCACACCTTGAATCCTGGGTTCAGGTTTGGGCCTCTCATTCAAAGAAGGACATTGAGGGGCTGGAGTGTGTCCAAAGAAGGGCAATGAAGCTGGTGAAGGGTCTGAAACACAAGTCTGGTGAGGAGCAGAGGGACATGAAGTTGTTGAGCCTGGAGAAAGGGAGGCTCAGGGGAGACCTTCTCACTCTTGACCACTCCCAGAAAGAAGATTGGAGCGAGATGGGGGTCAGTCTCTTCTCCCAAGGAACAAGCGACAGGACAAGAGGAAATGGCCTCAAGTTGCACCAGGGGGGTTTAGGTTGGACATGAGGAAAATTTTCTTCCTCGAGAGGTTTGTCAAGGCCTGGCCCAGGCTGCCCAGGGCAGTGGTGGAGTCCCCATCACTGGAGGGAATTAAAATTGTGTAGCTGTGGTGCTGAGGAACATGGTTTAGTGATGACCTGGCAGTGCTGGGTTAATGGTTGGACTTGATGATCTTAAAGATCTTTTCCAGCCAAAGCAATTCTATGATTCTGTATCGAACTGTTGTGATCTGCGTTGCCGGAAGGCACTGGCCGAACGCACAGTACCGCTGACTGCTGCTGTATCATAGGAAGCTTTTTGTTCGAGCCCAGGCTCTCTGGATGGGGTTCAATGAAGCTGCTGAGCCATGAACAATTCAGGTTAAGGTGACCTAGCGTTACAGTTCATAGTCCCAATGTTTAGGCTATTTTTATCTCATTACCCGTCTGTGTGAAGTATGTGGCTTTCTAGGTGTACTTGTGTAACATGCTCTGGCTCTGCCATTTATCAGTCAAGTTTATTAACTGCATGAGTCTGTAGAGCCTGCACTGGCAGACATTAATAACAGTTCAGAAGCTGTTCCTGTGTTTGACTTGGTTGGTGATGAGGCAGGTGGAGGCGTTGAGGGCCTGCTGGCCGTTGAATAACTTGTTCATTGCATACATTTGATAAATTGGTGAAAATAAATAGATTCTTGAGTAGTCACTTAGGCTTATTGTAACTCTGGATAGCTCACTAGCTTGAAGCTGACATATGTGTTTTCAAAAAAATGTTAAATAACTATTTCCATATTTGCATGGTGCAAAAATGTTGCTTTCTTCAGAGGGAGGGAATAGGGAAAGAATAACTCCATATAGCAGGAAAGTTGTAAGGAATATGCAGCAAAAGCTGCTTTCCAATACTTTCTACCTGCCACAGGGGGATGGCGTATAAAGAAGACAATACTTCCATGTGTACTTTCTTGTTACAGTTGGAGAATCCTGTGGTACCATTCACCTCATGGCCAAAATGTTTGCTGGGAAGCTCTCCACATGCATGGTGGGAGAGGAGACGCTGTTTGCTGCTACCGTAATGTATCTGCTTGCAGTATCCCCAGCTTTGACTTCTCGAGGTTGATGTGGGTATTACCTTTTAAAAAGGGAAATATATAAGACTGGGAAAGAGGAGGGTGGTGCAGGATGACAATAACAGGTAGGGGAAGGGCTACATTAGGTCGCTGCTGCCCTCTGAAAAGAAGGATAACCAGGCTGCATGGCTTCCGTAATACGGGACCAACAGCGTGTATTGCTGCTGGGAGAACAGGAAAGGCTGTGGCAGTCAAGTGCAAAGGTCATTCTGGGAGCAAATGACTTCACTGTGCTCTAGGTTGAGATGCTTTATCTCTAAAACTTCTGCTTTTGCAATTCAGCACTTCAAAGTGCAAGTAATAGCGAAGCACAACTTTGCAGTGCAAGTCTGGGCATCCTGGGAATGGGATACAGGGTTGCCTTTGGGGACTAGAACCATCCAAGTAAATCTTGGTAAGTCAGAAAGCCCCATAGTACTATATGGTGCAGCGTGAAAAGAGAAAGGGGTTTGCCAAGAATAAAACAAGGAACAGATGAATAAAAATATTGTCCTTGCTGTCAAGACAGGCTTGCCTGGATAATAACATCAACCATGAGCGGGAGGTGTGAAAAGGAAGCTACCATCCCACTAGCAAAGTGGAATGGATGGTAAATGGAGGGAAGATCCCAAAATGAGACTCAACTGAGTGCTCAGCTTGGACTGCAACCTTATCAGCACTTATTGCTTCTGTCTCTTCAGGAGGTATTAATGACTCTGGAAACAACGAGAAAGGACATACGGTGACTTTGGTGTCTGGTAAGGGAGAGGAAAGAATAGGTTGTTGCTAGTAGTGAGGTAGGATAACTCGCATTACAGTGAGCAGATCAGGTTTCAAAGAGTAGACTTTCCTTTTTGAACAATAATGGATTATTTTCACTGCGTATTAGTTACTTACTGGAAAAAACTCCAGAATTCTGTTTCAGTGAGGAGGGATTGGAGCATGTCCCCTTGCTGCTTGCCCTGTGTGGCTCCAGTGCAGGTGAGGTGGTTGCTAAGAGCACCACTAAAAAGCCACTTGGCTGACAGAAGTATCAAAAAAAAATCAATTTAGGCTTCCATGAAATATTGTTGATGGTATGGAAGGCAGCAGAAGGATGAGGTGTAGCTGGAGGAGAAGTGCAGGTAGCAACTCATCTGTATGAGAATGGCAGACAGCCCCCCAAGCAGCAGAGAAATTTCCTGTAGTGTGGACTTCTGTTCTTGCTGTTTACTTTGTTAAATGCAAATTTGTGTGCTTCTCTGCTAAGAGTTCTGAGTTTTTTGAACATGACTATAAAGCAGTTTGAGAGACAGAGGTTAGAAGGCAGGTCAGACCAGGTCATGGGTAAAAGCTGAAGATGAACTGAGATTCAGTGGAGGAGAGCTGGAGAAGGAAGAATGACCAACAGGAAATGAAGCTACAACAATAAACCTTATCCTGAAAAATGCCAGATTGTTTTTCATTCCAGTAGGAGTATCGGTCTTGGTTCTCAGGGTTGGAATCTATTTGTTGGGATAGTAAAGAAAACAACAAGTTCTCTGGGGAAAGTGTGACATGCCAGATGTCCAGGCATTGGGTGAAGTGCTGTGCTCTTCCTGCTGAAGTCAGAGTTAAAATAAATGATATTTAGATTTCTTGGACTAAAGATATGGAATGATAAATGACTTCTATGGACCAGCAAAAAACACGTGCACTCTCCCATGCCCATGAAGTCAGCTGGGGCTAGAGCCCAGTCGGTGCAATGGCACCAACATTTTTGCAGCTCCCTCAGCTGGGTTACAATGTGTGTTGTTCACTGGTCCCATTTCTGCAACTTTCTCCACTGCTAGAGAAGAGGAGTTATGAAACTGAAGAAGATGAGAGAGAGAGCTGCTTGTAGTTCCCAGTGCTCCCTTGAGACCAAGGTTGAATTGCGTCATCTCTTGATGTAACAGGGCTCACAGCCTGTGGTTTCCTTGGGTGGATATTGGTGTAACATTTACTCAAGTATCTCTATAAGGAGGAAAGGCTGAGAAACCTGGGGCTGTTTAGCCTGGAGAAGAGAAGACTCAGAGGGGATCTGATCAATGCTCATCAATATCTAAAGGGTGGGCATCAAGAGGAGGGGGCCAGACTCTTTTCAGTGGTGCCCAGCAACAGAACAAGGGGCAACAGGCACAAACTGGAACCAGGAGGTTCCATCTGAACAGAAGGAAAAACTTTCCTGTGAGGGTGCCAGAGCCCTGGCCCAGGCTGCCCAGAGAGGTTGTGGAGTCTCCTTCTCTGGAGAGATGCCAAACCCACCTGGACACAATCCTGTGCAACCTGCTCTGGGTGACCCTGCTTGAGCAGGGGGATTGGACGAGATGATCTCCAGAGGTCCCTTCCAACCCCCACCATGCTGGGACTCTGTGATTCTGTGATATGGGTTTTTTGGAGAATAATAGTTATGTGTTAGCTTGTGTATAATAGTTAACGGCTCACTGAGTTTTAACAGTCTCGTCAGCTGGAGCATTAAGCCCTTTAAACTGCACATTCCGCTTGTAAAAACTTTGTTCAGAAATGACTTGGTTGCATCACTTAGAGCCGAAAAACACAAGATGCAGCAGTGATGCTTTGTAGCACAACAGTGAGTTTGGATGCCTGGCTCAGCAGGAAATGTATTCAAAAGTACCAAGACAAAATGGATCTTATCTTAGACATTGATGGCCAGCCATTGATGCCCTTTCCACATCTTTGGAGTATTAGGTTTTGATCACTAAGAGTTGGATTAAGTTGGACCAAGGTTGGCATGTGAAGATGTCTGAGTGAATTTAATAATAATTAGGAACAATAATGTGTAGTTATGCTTACGGTAGATCTAACCTGCAATTCTTTTGAAAGAATGGGAGATACTGTTCTCTTTTTCCAATCTTGGTCAAGAGTTAAACGCTCTGGCAGTCAGCTTGGACCTGAGAAGGTCATTGTACATCCTGGTAGGTGACAATCTTTGGCTCAAAGGTCCTTTGGAGAAGGAGAGATGGAACAAGCATCCATTGACCATTTGGCTGTTGTCAGCAATGTAACACAAGGGAATGTGAGCTTTCAGGCTGACAAATGATTTAACTATTCAGGCTTTAGAAGGAAGACTGCTTGGTTCATTTTGCCAGCTTTATATATATTAGAAATATAAACCACGATGTGACAGTACTCTTCTAGAAATTGGAGTAATTTCTTTTTCCTTGCAAGTCTTCTCTGGTGACTTTATGCCTTTGCAGTTGCTGAGTGCCATTGCAGGGCTTAAATAATGATTTGTCAATCTTTGACACAAACTAAAATGTATGAGACTTAGAGGATATCATGCCAGGACATGCCAAAGAAGCTCTAGGAAGATGGAAATGCTTGTGGTTTTATTAAGAAATGGAAGGAATGTGGAGTATTTCATTTCAATAAATGTCAATCTTTAGCTTCCAGCTCACTACTGCTGAGACAATTTCCTCAGACTTGAGCAGAAGGCTGGAAGGATAACAAGCAAGCTAGAAAATGTTGGCTATCAGCCTCTGTCATGAAATGGAGGAAAATAACGTTGACTTTTTTTTCTTTCCAGTAATTCCATCATCTTCAAGATACTGACACAGGAGTAGACATCCTGGGTATTAACAGAAAATAAAGGCACCTTTCAGAAGCCAAAGTGCACCCTGAATAACAGGGTAGCATGTATGGTCACAGGGTGCTTACTACACAGCACATCAATAGCAAAATATACAGAAAAGGGCCAAAACTCTGCAAATGTTATTCCTAAGCAATTAGAGCAGAAGACCTGGGGCCAAAATGATGGGAGAGGGGTGGCACTGAAATATCAGATAAACTGAACTCCTGCCCCATTGATATTTGCAGCCACAGTGGTGAGTATGTTGACCTGAAAGAGTTGTGTCAATCCATTAGATGCTCCCCTAGGTCAGGGTGTCCTTCCTCAGCTACTCACTGTAAAGTTTTCTGTATTTGTCATCTATGGCCAGAATTAAGTCCTCTCATCTGTTCTCACTGCTTTGCTGGAATTGCTGGCTCTTGCTGGCAGAGCCAGATATCTCCTCTGTGCCTACCTGAGTGGAGAATGGGGACGTGCCTCTGTAGTCACCACATAGAATCATAGAATGGTATTGGTTGGAACGGACCTTCAAAGGTCATCATCATGTTGCAGAAGTAGCTGCCCAGTGTGAACGCTTGGGGGTTTTGGCCTTCATTGCAGTCAACTGGAGTTTGCAGCTCTGTGGCCAAACAGTACCCAGACAGTGAAGGACATTTTAATACCAAATCCATGAACAAATCAATTTACTGCAGTAAGCTACTTAGGGGGCCCATCTGGTAGCTGCTAATTTACAGACTAGGCCATCTGCCACTATCACAAGCTGGGAAGACTGGAAAAGTTACCCAACATAGCCAACAGTTTAGCTTTGTTTTCACTTTTTTTTCTTAACACTGTGTTTTATTTTGCTGCTAACATACAGCAGCAGCAGTGGTTTCTGTTCTGAAATCCAGATTTCTCGAACCTTGGATAATCTTGTGCGGCTGGGAGATGCTGCTGCTGTGACTCAGCAGTTGTCCCTGGGTATGTTTATGCAGTGTTCAAGCTGCTGACAGCAGGACAGTTTGCGAAGCTGTGTTTCTACCCAGAGCCTGCATATTTGAGCTTGGTGTGGCAGGGTATGTGGAAAACATATCTTAAATATGTGTTGTTAAAGCCTTCTTCCCCTTGAGTTGCAGAGGGCCTTCTGCTCTCACAGAAACAAAGAGAGAAGGCTGTGTGATGTGGAGAGCAAATATGTGAAGAGCTACAGATTGTTCTCTGTTTGAGTTGGTTTTGAACATGTGCGGGGAGTGGGAGATTGGGGTAAGTTGCACATTCTTCGGTAAAGGTCAGCCCCAAGAAGTGACTTTTCTGCAGTCCTTGCAGAATGTCCCATGTCAATGTGGGGTCATTCAAGTCCTGCTGGTGCTCAGGAGGCCGTGACGACCTGAGAGCACAGCCACCTGTGTCTGGAATAGGACAAGTCCCCTGGCTCCATGGCATGCTGCCGTCATGTTCCTCAAGGTAGGCAGCACTTGCTGCTCCCTTCAGACAAGACTACCAACTAACCACCAGCTTCAGCTGTAAGAGTGTTGGCACTTCTCTGATCTGCCCATGCAATCTGAATGCTTAGCAAAAGCCAGTTGAATGTCTTCTCTTACTGTGTGGCACCCGTCCCCATGAATGCTCATCTGCTCTACTTGGGCACTCTCCCCTGCGTGAGTGAGTTAATGGTTGTTTTTGTTCAAGGTCTGTGTTATGAGGTCTCATCATCTGCTCTTGTTGGATGCCAGCTCGCACAGTGCTTATAACTTGGACACAATTTTCTTTTTGAAGATGATGTGGTGGAGCTGAGCTAAATGTCTTACTATGGTAGAAAAATCCGAATTAGGAAAAACCGTAGTCCTAATACAGTTTTCCTTTGAGAATATATTTCGGTGCCCTTTAAAAAGGGTTGGAATTGAATCCATGTTTGTTTTGTGCTAACTGGATAATGTTTTAGGCTCTGGCAACCTGAGCAGTAGAAGTGGCAGCATATAGGATTTACATACTCCTTAACTGTTAGCTGTACAGATGGCGTGAACCAAATTGGTGCACTAGACCCTGAAGACCTTCTGAAGGTTTGACCCTGAGAACTCCTTTGGGCTTCCCTGGATTACAATGGCAGGTCATCCAAAGAGGGGAAAAACTCCACCACAACAAAGCCCTGCAAAACCAGCTTTTTTTGTTGACAAGGCAAAGACCCAAAGCCTTTCCTTACTTCGTGCGACTAACGGTCTCCTGCCTACTGGGACAAAGGCTTTCTTCTGGAAGTTTGGGGCTGCAATTTCTTTTTCATCTGAGTGTGGCTCTCCGCACTTACTGTGATTGAATGTGTTATCCTTAGGGGGCACATTAATTGAATTCTCGATCAGACTCTGCTCTAAGAACTGGGAGGGCCCAGAGGAAAGATTACCAATAGGGGTCCTGTGGCTAATGTGATTAAAAATTATTTGGCTGTGGAAGAGAGAATGTTGTTGTTCTCTGTTGTATTTCTCTGCAGAGAGATAACACCGGTGCTTAGTACAGAAGCGACAGGTCATACATGTTTAATTTGAACAGCTATAAAAAGAAACTTGCAGTAGGGCTGCTCTTGGGGAATTTAATAAATAAAAGTTATTACTATAGCTCAATATAATCCCAAGGATATCTCTTCATGTGCTCTTCTTGGAGCCCAAGCTATCAAAAAATTAAGCTAGGAATTTGTTAAGAGAAGATTAGATCCAAAAGGCAGAATTATCTTTTTTTGTGATGGAATTTGAGTGCTGAGCACTGATCTGTTCTGTCCTCGCAAAGCTCCTGTGTCAGTGCTGCTAGACATTACAGCTGGGGACGAGAGAGGCTCAAATGAAATAACCAGCCCAAGGTTACCCTAGGTCTCCTTGCAATGGTTGTGGTGGGTGCTACACTCATTAATTAAGCTCTTGTTATTTCTTGGTACTTCCCTGCTGGAGTCATAATGACCATGATGGCTTTTTGTGGGATTGGAAAGATCCTTGAGTGCAGCTATTTGGGTTAACACAGCAGAGGAGACACAGGCTCTGCCCCGGTTGTGTCTTGTTCCTCAGAAGGCTATAAGGGACTCTGAGATGTTGCAGCTTGCTGTAGTAGGGGTAGGAAGAGAGAGTGGGGAGAGCAATGGCTCTGAAATCTTGACCTGATTTTCTGGTGATCTGATTTATCTCCTGTGCTACACAGGAGTCTGAGGATGAGCCTGCTCCTGTAGGATGCTCCTGGGGGCCCATGCTAGCAAGATGCTGGGCTCCCTGGGTCTCAGTGCAGTTGGGAGAGCCAAAGGGCTCCAGGGTTTTGTGATGATCCACTGACCCTGCTAGAAGATGCTTTAATATTTCTGATTTAGACCTGAATGTGAAGACAGGAAGGGAGGTGCGCATCTCACTGGCAAGCCTGCGTGCTGTAGTTTTACAAAATGCTTTTTGGAGGCTTAGTCTGTTTTATTGAAGTCTGTGGTTTGGTTTTGGCTGCTTTGGGTAGGAATGCACTCCTGGGAGAGGCACTGTGCCTCCCGCAGTGTTTGAACCTAAGGAAATCGTCCATGGCACCAGGAGCTGGGATTTCTTTCTCCTGTGATTCTACAGCTTTTCTACCTCTATGATTGTACACTGTGAGTATGGCATTGTTGAAATCATAAAACACCCCCTGCAAATACGACTCCGCTATTTAATTGGTCCGCTAAGGCAAAGAGTTGGATGTAGATACCACAGTGGGCTTTCCATTTCTGAAAGTAACTTGAGTAACTACCCAGGGCTTACAGCTTTGCAATGTGTATAAGTTGGAAACAATGGTGAGAAGGGCTTCAGCGTCAGTTGCCTGGGTTCTGGCTTTCTGCAGTGGGAATCAACCACTATAAGTTCCTTACACTTTTTGCTCTAGAAGGTACTCCACAGGCCAACAAAGTTCCTTTGTATTTTGAGTAAGTTAATCACTGACTTCTGTGGTTATTGCTTTCCTTATTGTAAGCTTCTTTGCTCAATAAAATTTCAAGTGTGTCTCTAACCTATGTTTTTCACCTTAACTTCAAAGCTTTGTTTCCTTGCTTTATGGAAGGTGTAAAATCTTGCTAGGTGTAAAGAAAAGTCTTGAGCAGAGATGTATGCAAGCACAACATCAGCTTCTGAGCTGCAGGGAGTTATACACAGTGAGGAGAAAGATCCTTGCAAGTGGTGAAATGTACCTTTAAAACCTGCTTAAGGAAACAAGTAATTTCCTCATGCTGAGTCTAGGCCTCTCTGCTTGTTTTTTTGAGAATTATTGCTGCCTGTCTGTCACTGCCCATGTATTTTGGCTTGTAAAATAATCATGTAGGAACTCTGGGGATTGGCAGTGCAATAATCTAACAAGTTCTACTAACATGTTGTTGGTTGTCTTTGCGTTGGCCATCAGTTTCTTACTTTGGTGGTTCCTTTGATGGAGAGAAGAGCAAAGTGCCAGCTGGCAATGCTTGGCTTTTGGATGCCTGGAATGTCCCATTAGCGCTTTCCATTTTCTCACCTTAGGAAATAGATTTAAGTTAGTCTAAAAATGAATTATATAATTTTACTGAGGCCAAATCTTGGTTGCACTTGGACTGCTGTGAATAGAAATGGACATCTTGGAGGCAAGAATGTGTACAGTAGGGTAATGAATAATCTCTCTGGTAAACAAATGGATAAGATTGAGGTACTAGACCCAAACCCATGTGAGAAGTGCTTTGTCTGCTCAAAAGCTGGATGAGTGGTGAAATGCTGTGCTTCATTTATGATGGAGCAAGGAGAACTTGTCCAGCTGTCTCTAGGTCTGGGCTCCTCAGTTCAAGAGAGGAAAATATGGAGAAAGTCCAGTGGAGGGCTCTGAGGATGATTAAGGGATTGGCCTGTGCCAAGGAAAGGCTGAGAGACCTGGGGCTGTTCAACCTGGAGAAGACTCAGAGGGGATCTGATCAATGCTCATCAATAGCTAAAGGGTGGGTGTCAAGAGGATAGGGCCAGTATCTAATCAGTGGTGCCCAGTGACAGGACAAGGGGCAACTGGCACACACTGGAACCCAGGAGGTTCCACCTAAACATAAGGAAAAAATCTTCCCTGTGAGGGTGCCAGAGCCTTGCCCAGACTACCCAGAGAGGTTGTGGAGTCTTGTTCCTGGAGAGATTGCAAACCTGTCTGGATGTGATCCTGGGTGACCTGCTCTGGGTGCCCCTGCTTTAGCAAGGGGGTTGGACAAGATGATCTGCAGAGGTCCCTTCCAACCCCCACCATTTTGTGATTCTGTGAGAAATTCAAGACTCAACTGGGTATGATAGAGGAAGCTGGTATGGACTTGGGGTGGTATATGAGGGGAAAATCTGCAGTGATTTTGTATCTTCCTCTGTTGCTTTCAAATGCTAATATGACATTGGCAGGTGTTTTTCAAACTGGACATGCTGAGACATTTGGAGTGCTGCTCTAGAGGCTGTGGTAGTGTTCTGCTGTTGTGGCTGCCAGTAGTAGGGCTGGGCAGGAATGAGTAGGGAACAGGACTCAGCTGAAGAGAGCCAAGTTGGGAAGCTGTCAGTGCATTTGTCAGATAATCTTTTTAGAAATAAATCTGTTACGACATGGCTGTTCCAGACTCCTGAGTACAGCCATCTCTTAGGGGTGCCAAGCCTTTGTTTTTCAGAGGCTGTGAGCAGTGAACTCTTAACTGCAGTTACATTTAGAGTTTGGAGAACCCTTCCCCCAGGCTTAGTAGAAAAATGTCATATATAGCAAAATGACTTGTTTTAGGGTTGGTGTAAGTCTTGAAATGAAATAGTCCAACCTAATGAAGCGATGCAATGTTTTAATAAAGCTGCCAGGAGAGAAGTAAGGACGGTAGTTGTGTTCATTACCGCATAGAATAAATCTTTCAAACTCTGCCCAGAAACGAGCAGAACAGAGAGCGAGCTGACTTGCTGATTTCTAGGCTCAACCACATCTCAAGGCTTTAAGACTGACCACTGTTTGCAGTGAGAAAAGGTGGCATTTCCATCCTTTCCTAGCAAAATAGCATTGCTGTGCCACTAAAGGAGGGGCAGTTTTAGCTAGGGTCTATTTGAGCTCAGATGATAGGAATTTGAGTGGGAGTCTGTGTATAGAGGCTTAACTTGATACTTGCTGAATAAATACATCCCTGTTGGGGGCATTAATTTGACAGTTAACCCATTTTCTGTAATATAATTCATTTCACACCCCCTTTTGCCAGGGATTCCTACAGAAGCTTTCTGTAAAGGTAAGCCTTGGCCTGCTGTTCAAATCATAGAATTGTTTTGGTTGGAAGAGACCTT
>JAVSBS010024394.1:57200-76633 GCA_033124195.1 Coracias cyanogaster
TTCCAAACTATAGTTCGGCCCCCAACAGTGTCTGAGGGACAGTGAACCGGCCCCCAACGGTGTCTGAGGGACAGTGAACTGGCCCCCTGTTTAAAAAGTTTGAGGACCCCTGCTCTAGACCGTTCGGATAGATCAAATCTTCATTCTTCAAACAATGGTGTATTGGTGGCCAGCATCTTTTCTGAACTGTAGCCCTTTAATAAGAATTTTTCTACTAGCAGAGCCAGTGTACAACATCATCTCTGCTGTTGCCCACACGCAAGTGTCCAGAGCTGAACCAGATGTTGCTGAAGGCAAGCTGACTTATCTGTTCTCTTCAGGGGAGTATGTATTTGAGCTTTGAGAAGTGCACATCAAAAGCTGCAGATAATCAGCATTCCTGTCCAGTGAGGAGGAGAAGATAAACTCAATGTAATTGGCTTTTCCAGTCACAGAGGCTTGGGTGAGGGCTTGGGTGAGATTTGCCAGCTGTTCCCTGGTCAGTGAATGATGGAGGTGTGGACGGCAGAAGTGTTTTCTGCATGAACTAGAATCCAGCCCTAGTCCTAGCTCAGAGCCTTTGTGATAACTGGTGGGGCAGTATCATTATGTGGGTTTTGCCTTATGTCACAGACATCCTCTCTCTGAATGACAGGATTGTGTAGGTTGGAAGGGATAATCAAGACCGAAACTCCTGCTGAAGCACGGTCACTGAGAACAGGTTGTCCAGGACTGCATCCAGCTGTGGTTTGAATGTCCCCCGAGGTGGAGATTTTACAACCTCTCTGGTCATCCACTTCCAGTATTTGATCACTCTGACAGTCTGAAAGTGTTTTCTTGTCTTCCGATGAAATTTCATGTGTTTCAGTGTGCCCATTGTCTCTTGTCCCATCAGTGGGTGCTAGTGAACCTGCCTCCTTTTTCATTCCTTCCCACCACATACTTAGATACTTACTGATGTGATCATCCCCGAGCCTTTTCTCTAGGGAATTTTTAAATCCCTCCAGGGATGAGGACTCCACCACTCCCCCGGGCAGCCTGGGCCAGGCCTTGTCTTCCCCAAAAGGGTTGTCATTTTTCCTCATGTCCAACCTAACCCTCCCTTGGCACAAGTTGAGGCTGCTTCCTCTTGTCCTGTATTGCTTGATCCTTGGGCAAAGAGACTGACCCTCACCTGGCTCTGTCGAGGGTGAGAAGGTCTCCCCCGAGCCTCCTTTTCTCCAGGCTCAACAACCCCAGGTCCCTCAGCTGCTCCTCACTAGACTTGTGCTCTAGACTGTTCCTCAGCTTTGTTGCCCTACTCTGGACATGCTCCAGCCCCTCAGTGTCCTTCTTGGCATGAGGGCCCCAAAACTGAATACCAGAGAATAATGTTACTGCAGCACTGACTCAATGATCACAACTTTTGTGCTGATACTATGAACTATAAATCAAGAATATCAAAACAATTTACTATGAATGCAGCTAAATCCCACCTTGAGCTGTTGGCCTTCAGGAGCGTATGTTGTGACGCAGGCTGTGGGTGCTGTCTGACATGCCTCTCTCCCTGCTGCAGACCTGTGTACCAACCATCTGCAAGTAAGTAGTTGTGTGTGGGGCAGCAGGTCTGAGCAGGAGCACCTTGCATGTAGTTTGGAGTACAACAAGGGAACACAGGGTTAGACCTTGTGGGCTGCTGACTGTAGCTTGAATTCCTCTTGCTAATCTGTGTCCTAGCAAGTGCTTGCTAGCTGTTACCTAGTTGGCGTGGTTTGTGTATTTACAGATTCTGATCGTGTTTCAGATGACAAGCTTTAACAGTAGTCCCCTATCTCAAAACTGCCATTTGAAAACTGTGTTATATTTAGCTGTTTTTTATTACTGGCAACCCCAGCAGCTGAAATTGGACCTTGGGGCTTCAAAGCAGCTGCTTGGTTAAGGAAGCATTGCTGAATAAAAGCTCCCTGCTCTGCTACCCTCCCCCTGCTTTTCTATGCTCCCAGCTGTGTCAGCCCAGCAGCAAGGAAGGGAAGTTGGCCTTGAAGTGAATCTAAAGAGGAAAAGAGAGTGAGAAGAGGAGAGGTGGAGTTAGCGGCTAAATGCAATAGCAGCCCGCAGCGTGGGAAGATGAGAAAGCCGAAGCAAAGAGACGGATGCTTGAATCTCTGTGTGGGTGAGCTCTGCGGAGCAAGGTCTGAATAGAGGGGAGGGCCAAGGAGTTTAAAGACTGAACACGCTCAGTGAAGAGACAGGGATTACACTCTTTCTTTCTGGCATAACGATCAAAGAAAAAGGTAAGGGGGACGAGGAGGAAGCAAGTGAAATCAGCACCAAATTCCACTTAAAATATGAGCCTTTAACAAACAAGGGACTGTGAAATGGGAAGACACCCTCATCTTTTTGGTGTAATGCAGGAAGCAAGAAACAATAAACAAGCATGTGAGAATATTGTAGGAATTATACTCCTATTTCACTATATTCTTACTTTGGTTGTGTAACTGCACTCTAAGCTGTCACTGGAAATACTTGTTTTAATTCTCAGTGCAGCCCAAGTGTTATGATATTTCAGAGTATGAAAGTAACTGGCAAATACAATAACTTTTTTTTATTTTAACTTTTTAAAAGAGATTAGCAGAAACCTGGAGACAACACGATGACATTTACTTTCTATAGTACTCCTGGCTTCAATAGAGCACAGTGTGGCTTTTGGCCAAGTCTAACACATTCAAGTTGAACTCCACATATTTCAGGCAGCTTGAGGTAAATAAATCAGAATCTTAAATGCACCAAGTAAAAGTGTTTGGTCTCAGAAGGTCACTTTGAACTGCTGCAAGTGACTTGACTGCACCTTTGAAGGCTTGGAAGGAGTTGAAAGTATGTACAAAAGTAAACAAAATTGGGGGAAACCTTGTTTACACCTTCTAGGGTAATGGAATTGCTTGACTGCAGTCCTATTTTGTCAGAAGCGCTGCTGCTATATATGCAGTCAGTCCCTGCGATTGCTTATGGCCCTTAGCTTTCAGTAAGGAAGTTTTCCCCACCTTTGAACTAGAAGAAAGTGGAGCACAAAAGTGATTTGCTCAACTTTTCCATGATGACTGAAGTAGGTACTTCATGTGGGGTCCTGTGCTCCAGCCAGCATCCTCCCACAAAGACATTGCTTTTATCTGAGATCTGCGAGCCTGGTTAATACGGTTTAGTGCTGAGTGGTTGTTCAAAGAGGCTGGTCAATGGGACAGGGACACTTTCCTGCTGTGCTGAAGAGCAGCTGTGGGCACAGCCCCTCCAGTCCAGCAGTATCTACTCTTGGTTACCAAACCCACAACTGGTTTTGGTAGTCCTGGGTAACCACAGTACTTTGCTTACCCTGTCTTTCCTTTGGCAATGGTGGCCAATGACTCACTAGAAAAAACACAAAACTTTCTTCTAAGGATTTTCAGAATTTAGAGTGCCTCTGAATTATTTTCTGCTGCCAGCCAAGTACTGTGAAGCTGTTAATAGGAAAAAAAAACTAAACCTTGCTGTCTGCTCCCATTTTCCTCATTTTTACTGGAGAAAGACAAGGCTGGTGTTATGATGTCAAAGGTACTAGTTTCTCAAATTATGCCAGGTTTGTGATGCTGTGGAGTGTCACATCATTTTGGAAGAAGGGTCCTGGCTTTTCATCTGTCCTCCAGTCTACTAATGACCAGCTGGTAAGACCTGAGAGCTGATACTGGGAGCTTGAATGCAGACCTGCAAAACTGTCAGGTGCAGAACAGTGGGGAGCACATGCATGGGGCTCTACCAGATCAAAATGAGATGATGCTGCACCTTAGTCTAGCTGCAGCTTTCTATTTTTCCCTTTTTGATGATCAGCTTGTTCTCAGGAGAACTTACTCTTTATTGTGAGTTCTGTTTGGGTGGGTGGTAGCCACATTGAGCTCACACTCTTTCCTTGCCTCTTGGAGCTTGTGTGTAGTAGGTCTCCAAGAGCAGAGCAACTCAGCTATAAGAGCAGCTTTCAATACACTGAAATTGTAGGTTTAATTTCGATGTGGCTGGCTTAAAAGCTGAACAGCTTTCTTTCTGCTTTGTCTCCTGGCAGAATGCCAGGCTCCCCCAGCTTCCTGCTGTGGTTGTGGTGGCTTTCTGAATGATAGAATAAACCCACTTTTTTTTCCTTCCTAGCTCTCCCTTGAGGGACTCATGAAAGCCCTGCTCTCTGAAAGGCACGTTAAAAGCCTTAAAATGCATAAGAGTATCAAAGTGTGACGTGAGAGAATAATCTACATAATCTGATTTTTGGGTTTATCTGGGCTTTTTGTACAGAAAAGGCTGTGTATGACATGTTCTGTGCTGAAATCTGGACAGCAACCTCCTCTTTCACCCCTTTGTGCTTATTTAGCATGCAACAAATGTCTCTTTGAGGCCTAACTGGCATGGAAAAACTTTTGGAGGCCAGATGAGAATCCAAAGTGGCCCTCAAATTGAAAAGGCCTGAAATAAATGAGACTAATTTATTTTTAAGATGTATCCTTGCTAGCAAAGAGGTTACAAAATGGAGAATAACTCAGCTTGCCTGATGAGGTTTCAGTGGATCAGATAAGCCCAGATTGGATGTTCTTGATGTCTCTTCTGGCTTTGTATTTCTATGATGCTGTAAAAAGCAAACACCAGTAGGCTGGGTGGAGTGTGCAGTTGATAATGGATGTTAGCAGGCTTGGCTGATTCTAAAAACAAGAAGATTGTGATGGATGAGGCTTTACAGGAGGTGGATGGAGGCAAAGGGTACAGGCCTCCAAAACTTGTCCTCTTTGCAGTGGTCCTGATAAAGCTGGATGGGATAGAGTGAAGTGCTGCCTCTTCTAGAGGTATCAGAAGCAAGGAGGTGTATTTGGTGCTGGAGAATTTGAAGTTTCATGCAATCCAGTGAGTTGCAGCTGAGCCTGGGACTTGCATTTACTTGCCCAGGAGGTCTTGAAAGGCAGATGGTGATAATGTGAAAAGGTGATTCTGAGAGAGGCAGGGCTTTGCAGCTGTTGAGATGAGTGTTTTGTTTTAAATCAGTGGTGTGAATGGGCACAAACTTTAGGATGTGATAGTGTTTTGTGCCATCTGTGACCTATTAGGTGAGAATAGCAATGAGAACAACTAGCATTCAATAGCTTATTGCCTCAGCCAGCCTGGCCAAGAGTGGATCCAGGTTCATATATCTGTGCTTCGCTGTAGCTTTGCTTAGGGAGGATCCTAAGAGCTGTATCCTTTGAAGGAGCAAAGAATGAATATACAATGATTCCTCTAGCTGAACTTTGTGAAAATACGTCTTTTTCCAGGAACACATAACAATAGCTGCCAGCCCTCTCTAGCTGTAACAGCCTATGGCTGTAAGCTCAGCTTTGAAGTTCACAAGTTGCTGCAGCTTCTCCAAAGAGGTTAAAACACATCTGTAACAGCAGTGACCTGAGAAATTGGGTTCATTACTGCATTCCCCCACCTCTAGGCTGGAGCTTGGAGCCTGAGGCATTTAAATGAATTGTCCGAAATGGGGTCTTTAAATTCTTCATTGCCTTTGATGCCAATGTCAGAGAACTCAGGCCAGTTTTGTGTCCCCAGCTCACAGATCCTCGCTGCTTGAGCTGTGTGTGAACACAGCTGGAAGTGTATTTGCAATTTTGAAATATTTGTAAGCTTTTGCTTCAGTTGAAAAATGACATTTACTGGTCAGCTCTCCTGACATGAATGTTTCCTTCAGAAACGTGGAACGAGTGCTACTTATGGCTGAAGCCTGTATTAGTCTATTACAGAAATTAGGCAGCTGCCCAAAAGCCTGCCAAGGGGCAAACCCTACTTCTTGCCATTAAAGCTTTTGACAGATGAGATGGGTAGGTAAGTCCATGACCACCTGGGGCCCTGCTGCTACAAACACTGTGCAGCAGGATTCACATGGACATACATCAAAATCCTGAATGAGTGTAGTTTCCCCTCTGTCTTAGAAGTGACCTACTTGAAGATACAGGCAGTAATGTAATTATCATCAGGAAACAGCTCACCTTCTGTTGCTTAATTATATTTTCCATGTATACTCGGTCCATTTCAAAGAAGCTGTGTTGGATGGCACACTGGGTTTCCCCTTAACTACTGCTGTACGGTAATTGCCATGTAATTACGCTGTTATGAATATGATGTGCATGTATTATTGTGGGCCAGTGATTTATGGAATGTAAGCATATTTGCAAAGTGTTATAGATGTTCTTCACACAGGATTGCTAAGCCCTTTAATGACAGTGGTCT
This sequence comes from Coracias cyanogaster, assembly GCA_033124195.1. Lineage (NCBI taxonomy): Eukaryota > Metazoa > Chordata > Aves > Coraciiformes > Coraciidae > Coracias > Coracias cyanogaster. The sequence goes on from JAVSBS010024394.1 coordinate 63,432, forward strand.
TTCACAGCTATCCAGCGGTTTAATTTTCCTGCATTTAAGGTCTCCTGTAGTAATGCTACTTCATCACCCAGGCAATATTCTGGAAATTGCACTGGCTGGCTTGCTGGGGTATCTAATGGTCCTTATCACACTTGCAAAACCAATTTGCTAGTGCAAAAATAAATCTGGCACACTAAAGAACAGGTTGAAGGACTTCTGGTAGGAGTATTTTGGTACTGATGTGTGCCTTGGGGCTTAGTGTACCTTGGTTAAAAAAAGGACTGGTCAGTAATCCCATTGCTGAAAGGAAATAGGTTCAATTAAGTATTAGCACCTCACCTATGCACTCAGGAGTAGCGCCTCTTTAGGTAATCCTTCCCTTCTCTTAGCTTCTGTGGTAGCTTTGCCAGGGCACTTTTGACAAATTTACCCTGAAGGGACCAAGGCCCTCTAGAGATGACCTTTGTATGAAAATTACTTTCAGAAATAGGTCATGACTGCAAAGGGCAACAGAAAAGGCCTCGAATCCTTTACTGTCAAAAATACATGTGACTTTGTAACACTGGAAACTTTTGTATGGAGCTGATGGGGATTAAAAGCTAGTAATGGGGGTGTGTGCTGCGTAGTGGAGCATCCAGTTGCTTGCAGATGGACGTTTGGAAGCATAATAATTTGTACATTGCCAACTCTAACCTTGGATCAAGATTTAAAGGTGTTTGTGGTGGGGATTGTTGCTCCAGGATGTTTACTCATAGCTTACTATAACTCTTCTGCTGTTAACGTGCTTTGCACATCTGCCCCATTTTACCATGTTTCTGGTGATAGGATCCCCTGTTCTTCTGTGTACTTTTTTCTGCATCTGTCAGGATGTCACTGGGTGCAGATGTGGAGCCAGGTGTATCCTTATTTCAGCTTGTGCAGTTACATACTGTCATCTCCTGTTTGCTTATACATTAATATGGTTTCATGCTGCAGTCCTGCACCTCCCTGTATCTGGGAGAAGAAAATATGAGTACTCTAGCAGCGGCAATAAGACAGGAAGGTTTCTCAGAGCACAGAGACAGTTCTATTCAGAGCAACACAAAAGAAAAGATATTACAGAAAATAGTTCATCACGGGATCTGCATTTTTTAAGGTGCTTTTATAAGTATTGGGCCATTGCATTGTAGGGACAACTACCCACAAACAGCAGTGCTTGCTCTTTCTGCCCTGGTGATTGCCAAGGAAATTACAGTCCTAGAGATCCATGGCTGATGAAATAAGCTGCAAAGAGAAGAGGTGCACACTTGGCAAGATCTTTTTGCAGCAAGTACTGTATGATGGCTGATTGTAAAGTTGCCTGGGAAAGGCCTTTTGAGCAGCGCAGTTCCTGGAATTAAGATTCTTTTCATCCTTCTGGATTTCTGTGGCACATCTTATGCAAATGAAAATTGTACCAGGAAAAATAAATCTCCAGTTTTGTACTTATGCTAATGCACAAATGCTGCTCTTGCCATAAATTCGCTCTTTGCTAAATTCCCAAATTTAGCAAAACTGAAGTGACTGGAGGAAACTGAACTCCATCTGCCTGTTTCCAGTGGAACCAAACATGATGAAATGAGGTGTGACTAAACCATGCAAGCAAACACATTTTTTATCCCGAATTAAATTTGTATGTGGCCTTTGGTTCACTACTCTGCACAAAGAGTGAAACTGGCTGTGAAGAGGACAAAGGGCTCATCACAAACACATGCAATTGCTTTGACATGCTGCACAGTGAGGGCAATGGCTTTGCTGAAAGTTGTCCAGGCAGCTGCATCACTTTCTTTTCTGCAAACATATGACTAATATAATTCTTTGTAAGCCTTCATGTAGTTGTACTGCTGTTTTTATGGCTTTTTGTTTTATTTACAGCTCAGGCACTGGGCAGCTAATGACATGCGAGTCCCATGCACGTTGTCCTGGTGGCTGCACACAGCTGTGTTTGGAGCAGGGGAGGCTGTAGCAAGGGATCCTTGCCAGTATAGTCATGATTTTCCTGCCTCTCACCCTTGTCACACCAACTACTTGCATCTTCCCTGCACCCTGATTGTGTCTCGTGTTAGAAATGAGACAGCAAGGCTTGATGCAGTAATTTTGTACGTTAATTGATTTTTGTTGTTGTTGTTCCTGCGACTTGTTTCCAGGTCTCTAGGATTCTGCCCCAGGACACATGCACAGCTTGTCTGTTGTTGTTGACACAGAGCACACCCCGCAGTTTGCTGAGCCAGCATCTCTTGTACAAGTTTTGCGGAAGAGATAAACCAAGCCTTATAGGATGCTGGGCTGCCAACATAGCCAAGCACTTCCCCAAGGCTGGGGAAGTAGCTGCTTTTTTTGTTTAGCCAAGCTCTTCCCTTGTTCAGGGTGCTCCTCTTTGAGGATGAGAGCAGGTAATCCCTTCGAGATGTAGGAGCAATGCCTGTGTCACTCATAAGCCAATGCATCAGCTACCTTCTGTGGTCGGTTATATGTGCGTGGTGTCACTGTTCCTCTTCTGGGCAAAGTTTAGAATAAAACCCCAGGCTGGCAGTGGCTTCTGGCACATCATACTCCTTAAGGTCTTTAGCAAAGCTTCTTCCTTAGGGAGAACGTTTATCTTCTGAGCAAAATATCCGCTTTCTCCATTTCTGGCTAGAACATTTTCACCTGGGCTGGATTAACCTGCTGCTGGCCACCAGATGCCCACCAAGCCACTCTCTCACCTTTCCTCCTCAGCAGGGTGGAGGAGAAAATAAGATGCAAAAGCTTGTGGGTTGAGATAAGAACAGGGAGATCACTCACTAATTAGGAATGGGCAGAAGAGACTTGGCTGAGGGAAGATTAATTTATTGCCAATTAAAAAGAGTAGTGTAGTAAGAAGCAAAACCTAAAACTTAAACCATGTTCCCCCCATTCCCCGTTCAGAAACTATGGGGAAACCGTTGTCCTGGGTCCTTCTGGAGGCTTTCCTGGGCCCTTGTGGAGGCTTTCCTTACTAACAATCAGAAAACATGAGGCTCTGCAAGACCTGAATAGACCAGTAATCTCCATATCCGGTATTTTACTCCTCTTCTACCACTGATGCTATGTTAGTAGTCTGAAGAGTATGAAAAGCTGCTAAGCAGGCTCCTTTACACTCACTGGTGTCTGCATTGGCCACGATTAACTATGGTTTGATACCATAAGTGACTTCTTACCTTTAAGGTGAAGAGCACTTTGAGCTTGCACAAGCACCTTGCACTGGTAGTTCTCTGTATCTGAGAAGTGATCACCTCTTCTATAGTCATCCCTATGTCTTTGTGGAATGGGTGTTCTGCCAGTGGTGGACGGTTGTGGATTCTCTGGCTTGGTTCTGTGCTGTGATTATGTCACTTCGTGTAGGAGTGGCAGAAAATAGCAGCAATTTAACACAAGATGATCTATTCAGCTACTATGTCAAGAAGTCTTTGTGGTGGGCTCAAGTTGATGAAAAAAAGGGGGTTTTCACACAGATGAAACTGGTGGGAAGAGGGACTAAATAGCATTTTCTGAATAATCATTTATCTGTTCCGTCTAGAAATGGAAGACTTGGTTTGAATAGCATCCCTCCCACCACATATTTGATGTAGTAAATGCTCTGCTATGAAAAGTAATACCCTTGGAGCTGAGGGTGATTGTGGGAACTGCGATCAGCTGTCCTTAAACCAGCCTGTGGTGCTCCTTGTAAGCAGTCTTCTGTTTACAGTATGATCTCAATCTTCTGTCATGGAAATAAAAATAAAAGACAAGAGAAGCAAGAAAGAAACAGCTTTTGGCTTTACACTTCTGCTCCTTTAGATCCTTACATCCTGCTGTTCTTCATGATTCATCACCCCACCTCCAATACAACTACCAAGCTTTCTCAGTTCACTTACACAGGTTATTTCAATACACCTCCCTCAGTCTGCAAATGTTAATGTTGGAGTCAACCTATTAACCTGGAATGTTTTTTACCTGTACTCCTCTCAATTGCAAGTTGCAGCATCTGGTTCTTGTTTTTATCAATGTAATATTAAGCAGCTGTAGAATTGCACCTTTCTAACCTTATTAAATTATTCTTAGAAGTCTTCTGTAGGGCAGGTGATGCAGTTGCAAGGTTACCTGCCTGGCTTGTTTGCTTTTGTAGTATCTAAGGAATAGTATCTTAGGAAGAAATTTTTTTACTGAAAGAGTGATTAGCCATTGAAACAGGCTGCCCAGGGAAGTGGTGGAGTCACTGTCCCTGGAGGTGTTCCAAAAACAAGTAGATGTGGCACTTTGAGACATGGTCTAGGGGTCAGGGAGATTTTTGGATGAAGGTTGGACTAGATGATCCTAGAGGCCTTTTCCAACCTAAATGATTCTATGATTCTAAAAGTTCCTACAATATCCTTTTAGGAAGATTACGGTACATGCCTTAAACATCTAACCCTTGGAAACTGTGGTTGCTTCACAGTGAAATAATCCAGGAAGATGAGGCTACATGTGGACTTTTACCAGCAGGGAGAGAACCTGGGAAGCCTGATCATTTTCAGAGCTATAATGCAACAGTTACAGGGCAACTAGGCCATCGGGCCCTGTCAACATGGGTTCATGAAGGGCAGGTCCTGCTTAACTAACTTAACCTCCTTTTATGATAAGGTGGCCCGCATGGTGGATGAGGGGAAGGCTGTGGATGTTATGTATCTAGGCTTCAGTAAAGCCCTTGATACCGTTCCCCATGGTATTCTCATAAAAAACCTGGTTGCCCTAGGCCTAGATGGGTGTACACAACGCTGGATTGTGCAATGGCTGGATGGCCGAACCCAGAGAGTGGTGGTGAATGGTGTTAAATCCAGTTGGTGACTGGTCACAATTGGTGTCCCTCAGGGATTGGTGCTGGGTCTGCTCCTCTAACATCTTTATCAATGATCTTGATGAGGAGATTGAAGACACCCTCAGTAAGTTTGCAGATGACACAAAGTTAGGTGGGCATGTTGGTCTGCCTGAGAGTAGGGAGGCCCTTCAGAGGAACCTAGACAGGCTGGACCCATGGGCTATGGTCAATTGTATGAGTTTTAACAAGGCCAAGTGTCGAGTCCTGCACTTGAGCCATGGCAACCCCATGCAAAGATATAGACTTGGGGATGAGTGGCTGGAAAGCTGCTTGTCAAAGGGACCTGGGGGTGTTGATTGACAGCTGGCTGAATATGAGCCAGCAGTGTGCCCAGGTGGTCAGAAAGGCCTGTAGCATCTGGCTTTTATTAGGAATATTGTGGTCAGCAGGACTAGATAAGTGATTGTCCCACTGTACTTGGCACTGGTGAGGCCGCATCTTGAGTACCGTGTTCAGTTTTGGGCACCACCACAATACAAGAGAGACATTGAGTTTCTGGAGAGGGTGCAGAGAAGGGCAACCAAGCTAGTAAAGGGTCTTGAGGATAGGCCTTACGAGGAATGGCTGAGGGAGTTGGGGTTGTTTAGTCTCAGGAAGAGGATGCTGAGGGGTGACGTTATAGCTCTTTACAACTACCTGAAAGGGGGTTGTAGGGAGGTGGGTGCTGACCTCTTCTTACATGCCACAACTGACAGGACAAGAGCGAATGGTTTTAAGTTGCTTCAGGGGAGGTTTAGGTTAAACATTAGGAACAACTTCTACACTGAAATGGTTGCCAAGGACTGGAACAGGCTGCCCAGGGAGGTAGTTGAGTCACTGACCCTGAATGTGTTCAAAAGCTGTCTAGATGAGGTGCTCAGGAATATGGTGTAGAAGTGGTCTGGTAGAGATGATGTTGAAGGTCCTTTCCAACCACAGCGATTCTGTGATTCTGCAGTTCTTGTGGATGCCCTGGATGTCCTTACCTGCTGTATTTGCCGTGGAAATGTTGTTTCTACAAGTCCTCCCTAGCTGTTGCCCAGACAAATGTTTCCCTGTGGTCTGGAATGACTCTTCCACATCCATATTTGCACACAGTTATCTACCTGTGGGGTGAAGAGCACCTTTCAGAGTCGGGTCTCTGTCTCTTTGTGTGTCTGTTCCCGGGCGTGTGCTGTGGTGCTCACAACAGATTTGCCTCAGCAGCAAGGAGGCTGTGCTTCAAAGCCTGACTTTCATGGTACTTTGTGCTATGAAATTTTTTGCTGCACGGTCATTTACCCAGGAAATGCAGAGGGGACTGATCTGGCCCAGAGCTCTTTTGGCAGCTAGGGAATATCCTTGCCTCAGCTCATCCTGTGGGAGATTCAGACGGAGAGAACAACCTGGCCTTGATTCTACTGTAATTGCTGCTTTTGCTTGATAAAAAAATATAGAAAATTAACTTTGGTTTGAGCATCTGAAGAGCTGCCTCTGCACCTGGGCTAAAGGTGTCTTTATTGGCTGTGATGCCATCTCCCTTCCTGTCCCAAATATTAAGTATATCAGATAAGTCATGTGCAGTTGGAACAGAGTTTTAGAGCCTTCAACATGAATTGAAGCTGTACACTTTGGCAACCGTTAGCTGGGATTTATATTGCTCCTGTGTCACCCTCTGCCATTCACTTGCAGTTCATATGGAGTGTAGCTGATGAGTCTGCAAGTGTTATTCAGAAATCACTGAAATACTAAAAGAGAGCTTGGGTATCTCTTTTGCCCCCAGACTGTTTCTGTTTTATGAGCTCAGAACAGAAGCTGCTGATGGAGTGAATTTGAAAACTAGGTCTTGAGACATTCACAGGGATTTGCTCCCTGGAGGTGAGTTGGTTCTGAAGCAGGATATGTGTATTTGATGCTAAAATATGGTACTTTTGTTGTCTGTTTCCCTTTGCCTTCAAAAATAATTAGGTTTAAACCTTCTTGGGAAGCACTGACTTCAACTGAGAGGGGCTTTTTGTCAGGCTGGCAGAAAACCAATGGTGATGATAACTCTTTGTTGATGGCATGCCTGTGGAAAAACAGTGGTCTCAAGAGTTCAAATTTCAAGGTTAATGCAACTCAATTAGGCTTCTGGAATGTTTTTTGTTTTTCTTTACCAGAGAAGGAGAAAGACGATCTCAAAATAGATCTCTAATGAAAAGCATTGTCCTTAAGCTATGTATCAGACAAGTGATTAATAAAAAAAAAATACATAGAATTTGAGCTGATGCATAGGATTTGTCAGCAGAAGTAGCTGTCCTTTAGTCTAATTGCACAGTGTGCAGTGACTATACTTCTGCATTGGACCTGTTGGGCTTGAAGCAAGACCTTCTGAAGTGGGACCATGGCACAGGTACGGTTCAGTAGGTTCTGAGAAAGACTCTACACTATTAGTGATATGTGCTCTTAACTGTGCCATGAACAGTGCAGTGTAAACACAAGAGCAGCTGCTCCATGGTACTACACCCCAAATGACTGCCAACTACTAGATATTCTTTTAAATACCGGCCTAACTTAATTTAGCTGAGTCATGTCAATGAATTGCCTCAAGCTGTTTGTATAACTGGATATGAGCATTTTATTTAAATACAAGTTGCAAGCATTGACCAAGCCTCATACAGTCTGCCCTGTGGTCTCATTAGAGTTGTATTGATTTCAGTGGATTTTAATGAGAATCATCAGGAAAAGCTGAGGTTTTCATTGGTCAACAGAACAAACAATATTAAACTATATCAGCTTTCCCTGCTGGGATATATTTGATTTTTGTAGCATATGGGTGGTTCACTTAAACGTGTGGCCACAAGCTTGTGAACCCTTAGGGTCTGTTGTGAGTGCGTGGTCTTGAGGAATTTTGCTTATGTCTTCTTCCCACAGAAAACCTTGCTTGGTGAACAGCTAAAATGAGAAACTGCAGTGGACGTGCTGTGTGTTGGAGGAGGAAGCCAGCTGTGATGGGTGCATTAAGAGTGTGACCAGCAGAATGAGGGAGGTTCTCCTCCCCCTCTACTCTGCCCTAGGGAGGCCACAGCTGGAGTCTTGTGTCCAGTTCGGACTCCCCAGTTCAAGAGAGTGAACTACTGGAGAGAGTCCAGCAGAGGCTACCAAGATGCTGCAGAGACTGGAGCATCTTTGTGCTGAGGAAAGGCTGAGAGCCCTGGGGCTGTTTAGCCTAGAGAAGACTGAGAGGAAATCTGATCAATGCTCATCAATAGCTAAATAGCCCATGGGGATCAGGGGCCAGATTCTTTCCAGTGGTACCCAGTGACAGGACAAAGGGCGGCGACAGGCACAAACTGGAACCCAGGAGGTTATGTCTGAACAGGAGGAAAAAATCTTTCCTATGAGGGTGGCAGAGCCTTGCCCAGACTACCCAGAGAGGTTGTGGAGTCTTCTTCTCTGGAGAGATTCCAAACACACTTGGATGTGATCCTGGGTGACCTGCTCTGGGTGACCCTGCTTTAGCAGGGGGGTTGGATGAGATGATCTCCAGAGGTCCCTTCCAACCCCCACCATTCTGTGATTCAGTGAATATTTTCATCTCAATATATATATGCTGGGTTTGAGGTCAGAATGCCTATTGTAAAGTGAAGGGAAATGAGCAGGAGAGCTCGCAGCCGAGGTTGCAGAAGTAAGGACATGGACTAACCCTCCCCACCTCTCATCTTCCAGCACAGTGTTGCTTGACAGTTTCGACATGTATCTGATACTTGACCACACCCTAGTTTAATGATATCTGAGCTAAATTAGACAAAGATACTTTGAGGCCCAAGACATCTGATAATTCCTTACTGGGTCAGTTTTGTCCCTGTGCTAAACCTAGCGCCTGACTTCTATGAAGGACTAACAGGCTTAGGAGGATTTTGACAACACTGGCACAGCTCAGATTTGGAGTTCAGTACTAAAAAATATTTTAAGCTCTTTGTCAGACGTGTTCTGAGTAGGGCTCAGGAGTATATCACTTAACCTCTGTACCCAGGCAAGCATAAATCCTCTTCTTTAGCTTTTATGGGCCTGAGTTGTTATAAATAATGGTGGCCAAGCTGGGCACTTTTTTCTCTTACATGCACTAATGGGTAATAAAGGAGGTGGGGGAGTGAGCTCTGAGTAGTGCTGTGCCCAAGCCAGAGGGAAGATGAGACTTTTAATCTGCTTTTAGACAGGAAAAGCAGATGCTAGTTTAGCTCTTGTATGTTAGAGTATGCCCAGAGAGGTTGTGGCGTTGTCTTCTCTGGAGAGATTCCAAACCCACCTGGACACGATCCTGGGCAGCCTCCTATGGGTGACCCTGCTTGAGCAGAGGGATTAGACGAGATGATCTCCAGAGGTCCCTTCCAGCCCCCACTGTTCTGTGACCAGGATCTAGTAATGTGCTTCACTTAGAGCTGTACATTTGCAGCTGTAAGGAGTGTGACACTTGTGGCTTGTTACAGACTGTCCAAAGAACTCTGGATTGTCTGTAAGGGAACTCCTCTCAGCCAGTGCCTCTGAGTGCTTTTCTTGGTGTGTGTATCCTAAGCAACTGGAAGGCTACACCATCAAGAAATCATGCAGTAATGAAGCATGGATATTTCAGTCTTGGGGAACTGAGAAGGGAGACCGTATTGCCAACATAAGCTGAACTGTTTGGCCGGAGAGATGTGCATCTGGTGAAACATCTAGCAATCTGTTGAGTGTGTCCTCTGAGAGACTACAAATAGAGGATTACAAAGAAATTCAAGTGGCTTCTCATACTGATTTGTTGTGACTTGCATTTGATGTTCCTGGGATTTACAAAGAAAAGTGTAATTGGATTTCCAAGGACAGCAGGGGATAAAAGAGGCAAAGGAAGCCTATCTGGGAGAATCTGCTCCAGTATTGTCCTGCAAGGGGGCAGTCCAGATGAAGACACAAAGGGTATAATTCTCCTTCAGGACTTGTTAAATAACCTTCATTCATGATCAGGGATTTGGAAGGTAAGCATCTTTCTAGATGGGAATTATTGTTCTGGACCAGAAAGCTTAGAACAATAACAGTGGAGAAGAGAGCAGAAGAACTTTCTGAAGGCTTCTGGCAGGGCTTTGTTGGCAGGTTCTTAATTCCAGTGGTAGGCGTGTTGGCGTAGGTGATGACTTGTTCCTGCTCACGGCTGACGTGTGACACAGTTTACTGAAAGCATTGAAAGGACTGGTAAAAACAGCAGGGACTCAGTGAAGGAAAACAAAGATAATGGCAACTGTGTGAAGAAACAAGGTGAGAACAAGCACAGACTGATCCTCATGAGGAATTCAGGTCTCCTTGGTGGCTGCCTGCCACTTGGGTGTGATGGTATGTGAGCAAACAGTGCCCAGAATGCACTGGGCTCTGTTACTGCCTCAGAGCAGAGACAGGCTCTAGAGATGTGACCCACTGGCAGAAATGACAATGTCAAATAGCTCTGACCCTAAAAGCTCTTCTTTCTAAGCTAAAAGTCCATCTTCTGCTGGGAACGTCCCTCTGCCTCTTAATTTCTGTGGGGTAAATGGTGGCAAAACAATCCCAGGAGAGTGCAAATACTATGTTAGGTCGAGTCTAAGCTACTGAGCATGTTAAGAGAAGGATGCCAAAGATTTGTGAGGTAGTAGAAAATGAGGGTAGAAATCAGAGCAGATCATGGAATCACAGAATGGTAGGGGTTGAAAGGGACCTCTGGATATCACCTCGTCCGACCCCACTGCTAAAGCGGGTTCTGATGAAACTGGCGAGGCCTGGGCTTCTGAGGTGCCATTTCATCTCAAGTGCTGTGCCTTGCTTTGTGGAGGAAGCTCTCTGGAAAGATGATAGAACAGTACAGATTTTAAATTCCTGTTTCTACAGACTCACAGCTGTCACCAAATCTGGGCTTAAAAAATTTTTTTTTCAATCTGCTTGATTCTTGGAGTGTGTTTAAAACAAAAGGTCTCAACTCCTGGCATTTCCAAAGTAGACACAAGATCATTCCCACAAATATAACACCTTTGAGGTGTGTTTTGCACTGGAGCACCATGGGAAGTACCAGGCTGTGCTCTAGCTGGAGTAGCAGTTTGCCTTAAGCTGCAATCCTCTTTTTATCTATCTTCAGTCCTCACTCAAGCCTGTACTATCTGTACTATGTTGTTGTATTCTGCAAAAATAGACTTGCCTTCTCCACTTGTAAGTATGATGAGCCTGCTGACAGCAGTGTTGTCAGCTGGTTTGTAGTCCAGCTTTGTTAAACCAAGGCACTAATACCCTTTGATTCATCTGTTTGACTATAGAGAAAGGCTTCCAAGAGCAGGCTCCAAAGCTCTGCACTGGATTTGTTTGTAAATGTAGACACTTAATGGTGAAAAAAGGTATGTCACCGCCTCAGAGCCTGAAGAGGGGTATCTAAACCTGTGCCCTCAGCATTTTGAAACCATAATTAAGAGTTCAGGCAGGTTTGGCTGAGGAAGCTTGTTAGCTTGGCAGGGCAGGAGGATTGTTTTCCCTGTTATGTGAAAGATTGAGTCCTAATTACCTAGCTGAACATTTGGTATCACTCATGCCAAGAGACTGAGTGCAGTGGCTAAAGATACAATTTCACTTTAGGGGATCATTGTAATTGCTTGGCTTGATCTTGTCAAGTTTTGCTGCAGGGAGATGTTCAAGTCCTGGAGATCCTGATGGCTTTTTTTTTTTTTTGCAGCGTGGGAAGGAAATGAAAAGCGAAGGACAAAACTGCTTGTTTCACATGTTCCTGGGCTGTGCTTGCTGCTGCAGTATCCCAGTGCTGTCCCAGCAACGTCTTTGGTGACGTGAGTAACATCTGTCACACGTTGTTGGTTCTTTCATCCTCTTCCCATGGGTGGGTGCTGTGCAGTGGCCTTGTTTCAAGTGTGCACGCCTTTAGATCTTTGTTAAAGACAGGAGGGCGGCAGAAATGAGTGTTTGTCCAAAGATAAAGCTGCGCTCTGAGCTGCGAAGAATATGTTGAATGGTGATGCTGTTTTGCTGGAGGAGGATAGTTTTATGGCTACTTTTACTCTAAGCAAAATTAAATTCTGTTAGACTTGGTCTGTGATGCAGAGGAGAACTCAGCCTGCCAGGGAAGGAGGGGGTGTATGCTTATAGTTAAAGAGCTATTACAAAAAGACTTGGGGATGGCTGAAGAAATCCCATTGAAGTGGGCTCTATTTCACTCTAGTGACCAAAAGGCTTCTTTTGTTGCCTGCTCTCAGATGGACTTTGACAAGCTTTGTGCTGAATCTGTTGGAGCCAGCCCTGGCACATCCCCTTTTGCTTCACAACCATTACATTAGTGGGATGGGAAGATATTAAGACAAATCCCTGCTAGGCTGGCAGGTTGCCTGACAGCTGACCCTGGCCAGAAGGAGCACTGCCCTAGGGATTTAACTGGCTTGTTGCACCAGGGTGACTGTCAAGCTTGATCACTGTAAGCTGAAGAGTTCAGCAGTTGATCTTGTAAGATTGTGCTATGGAGGTGTGCCAATGCAGCCTTACTCTCTGCTCCCTTCAGGAGCTAAAGCACTTCCTGGGAAGTTTTTTAGGAGCAATCCTGAGTTTTTGGACTAATCAGCCTCTGAACAACATGTGTAGAGATGGTGGCAACAGGGATCAGGGTTTCCCAGGTGGAAATAATGCTTTAGTCTTGCTTAAGTCCAAGCATAACTGCCTTTGGCAAATAGAGGGGCTTAACATAGGGATGGTCTAAGGCAATTCCTCTATACTGAACTGCAGCTTAAACTGAAGAAACACGAACTGAGTATGATGAGGTTGAAAAACTTGTGTCAGTGAGTAGTGAGTGCAGGGGATTAGCCAGGATATCCAGTGTGACCCCAACAAGACAGTGCCTTCACCCCTATGGTCCTGCAGCCTCTAAACATGGCAGAGTACTACCTGCTAAAACAGGGCCCATTGAACTGACTCGTAGAATTGTTTTGGTTGGAAGAGACCTTTAACATCATCAAGACCAACCATTAACCCAGCACTGCCAGGTCACCACTAAACCATGTCCTTCACCATCACATCTACACAGTTTTTAAACCCCTCCAGGGATGGGGACTGCACCACTGCACTGGGCAGCCTGGGACAGGCCTTGACAACCCTTTTGGGGAACAAATTTTACCTGACATCCAACCTAAACCTCCCCTGGCACAACTTAAGGCCATTTCCTCTTGTCTTGTTGCTTGTGAGAAGAGACCGACCCCCACCTGGCTCCAATCTACTTTCAGGGAGTTGAAAGCAAGCAGATCTCCTCTGAGCCTCCTTTTCTCCAGGCTGAACACCCCCATGTTCCTCAGCTGCTCCTCAAAAGACTTGTGCTCTAGACCCGTTACCCGCTTCATGGCACTTCTGGACATGCTTCAGCACCTCAGAG
>JAVSBS010024394.1:81578-105404 GCA_033124195.1 Coracias cyanogaster
GTCAAGTGCAGGGACTTGCACCAAAGCTTGCACCTTTGAATCCCATTTAAATCGTCATGATTTCATTTCCCGTCCCGAAAGGAAATGAAATTTCCTTTCTTGACGGGAAAGGAAATCTTGCGACCCTGAAAAGAAAGGCTCACAAACACTCCAGAAAGGAGATAAGATCAAAAGAAAAAACTTTTCTATACAGAAAACCTCAGAGATCAATCTATGTGAATCTTTCTAAAGTACATTTGAACCTGTTCCTGTACAGCAGCCCAAAGGTTCTTGGCAATGCACCAAAGAAACCCATGACTGGTGGATTTAGATAGTAGCTGCAAATCTGCATTAATCTCTGTTTACAATCTATCCTCTATTACTGCCTACAGAGAGCGACTCCTAAGTTAAACGTGCTTATCGTAACAATAGTTACTGAAAAAATCCATTTAAAAATACATACTAGGAACAAAAGACTTAAAAAATTACCTGGAACTTAAACTCCTATTTCCTTTAAGATCTGAATAAAACAGTGAAGAACTATATACGTATGAGTGGTATTGGTCGATTTTTCTAAGCTAAATTATTTTAAATGTGCAGTGTATTTTGTCATTTTTCGAGGAAATGGTGTACTTTGAAGTACAATGTATGATAAATACCTTTTCAGTTTCATCAGCCCTTCAACAAGCTTATCTTCTAGTTTTTCAGATGTCAAGAAACTGTATTTTGACATCACAAACAATTGCGTTTTGCCAGCTTTGCTTTTATATAGGCCAGATATAATCTACCACTGAAGTGCTTTACGTTTAGTGTTATCTCTTCATTAAAATATGCCGTGAGTGCTTGTTATTGTTAATTATTGCTATATGCAAGAGCCAGGAAATCTGTGGTTGTGTTTTGTAGCAGCTGGTAATAAAAAAAAAATCAATTGTTCAGCTGCAACTACAATCATAAACACTGACTAGTGATGAGCTGTTATGCAGTATGGTTGCACACATAACATCTGCAATTTTTAATTATGCTTTAGTAAATTAGAGGTGTACTTTTGGCATCTCCAGTTTGGCCACCCAAGGCAGTGCTCAGCTCTCTGTCCTTGGCAGGGTGTTTTGAAGAGGCAGGCAGTGAGGGTAGGTTCAGAAAGGGGCCCTTTTTGGCCAACAGAAAGCTAAGAATTGGTAAAAGCTGTTTGTACTTCATCTCCTTTTGGAGTGTAAGCGTTCAGCTGGGGACTGACCAGACAAGGCTGGCTGAGGATTTCCTTGAGGGGGGCAGACATGCAAGGCTGTCACTCTCTATAACTACCTGAAAGGAGGTTGTAGAGAGGTAGGGGGATCGGTCTCTTCTATGTAACGAGCAATAGGACAAGAGGAAATGGCCTCAAGTTGCACCAGAGGAGGTTCAGGTTGGACATTAGGGAAAAATTCTTCCCTGAAGGGGTTGTCCTGCCCTGACCGCAGCAGTGGTGGAGTCCCTATCCCTGGAGGGGTTTCAAAGCTGTGCAGATGTGGTGCTGAGGGACATGGTTTAGTGGTGACCTGGCAGTGCTGGGTTAATGGTTGGACTCAATGATCTTGAAGGTCTCTTCCAACCAAAATGATTCTGTGATTCTAAGTTCTCTCTGGTTGACCGGTAATCTGCCAGTAATTGGTAATGGACGATGTGTTCCTAAAGCTGCCAAGTTTGTACCTAGGTTAGCTAGGAGTATGTCATTGGCTGCCTGTGTGCTTTTAGTCTCTTCCCTGGTATATCCTTGCCCTGGGTTAATAAAAACATCCTTGGCTGCATCTGGGGATGAAAGGATCTGTAGACCAAAATGTTGAATATGAATCTGCAGTGGCAAGCAAGAGAGGCCAACATCCTGGGCTGTGTTGGCAAGAGTATGGCCAGCAAGTCCAGCAAGGTGATCCTCCCTCTATATTTCTGAGATTCCATCTGGAGTGCTGTGTCTGCTTTGAGGCTCATCAGTACAGAAAAAAACCTGGACATGCCGAAGGTGGTCAAAGCAGAGGCCACCAGGATGGCTGGGACTGGAGCACATGATGCATGAGGAGAGGTTGAGATGAGGAGGTGCCGGGAGATTTTGGTGGTATCTGCAACTACCTAACATGGGAGGGTATAGAGAGAATGGATCCAGACTTCTCAGAGGTGGGCAGGAATAGAGCACTGGACACAAGTTAGAACAAAGGAAATTGCAAGTAGGTAGTGGGAAAAAAAGAAATCAGCCTGAGAGTGGTCAAACATTAGAAGAAGGGTCTTGACAGGTTGTGGGATTTCTGTTCTTTGAGATATTGAGCCACATGTAGTTCAGTTCTGATTTACTTGGACTTCTAGAGGCACCTTCTGACTTACATGACTGATTCTCTGGTTTCCGTGAGTTAAAGGCATTTTTCTTTAGATACTGCATTTGGATGTTTGATTAAGTGTACTTTTTTTGGGGGGGGAGGGTAATAAAACGCACACCGTTATCTGCATAGCGGTGTGAAATTTGAGTAGCTCTGTGAGGTTTGCATATTACATACAAATTCCTGAGAACAGAGAGTGATATAGTCACAAGCATATGTTCATTTTGACTGAACATCATTAAATGATTTTGACTTCATGTTTTAGTAATACATCTCTGTAAAAGCAGATGTACTCCTTCACTGGAGCAGTTTCTTTTGATTTAATTAAGATTTGTGAAAGCATTTTCTTCAGTGTTACCACTTGTTCTTGTGCCTTGTAGCTTTGATTTGTGTATATGATCTCAGTGCATGAAAAATAGGCATAGAATCATAGAAATAACAGAATGGTTTGGGTTGGAAAAGACCTTAAAGATCATTTGGTTCCAACACCCCTGCCATGGGCGGGGACACCTCACACTAGACCAGGTTGCTCAGAGCCCCATCCACCCTGGCCTTGAACATTTCAAGGGACGGGGGCATATGAATACTATGCATAAATAATAAATTATGCTCTCTGCACTGGTGAGGCCACATCTGGACTGTCCAGTTCTGGGCTCCCCAGTTCAAGAGAGACAAGGAACTACTGGAGAGAGGCCAGCAGAGGCTACAGAGGTGTTGAGGGGACTGGAGCATCTCTGTGATGAGGAAAGGCTGAGAGCCCTGGGGCTGTTTAGCCTGGAGAAGAGAAGACTCAGAGGGGATCTTAATGCTCATCACTATATAAAGGGTGAGGGTCAAGAAGCTGGGGCCAGACTCTTTACAGTGGTGCCCAGCAGTAGGACAAGGGGCAATGGGCACAAACTAAACCCGAGAGGTTCCATCTGAACAGGAGGAAAAACTTTCCTGTGAGGGTGCCAGAGCCCTGGCCCAGGGTGCCCAGAGAGGTTGTGGAGTCTCCTTCTCTGGAGAGATTCCAAACTTGCCTGTGTGCGATCCTGGGCAACCTGCTCTGGGTGACCCTGCTTGAGCAGGGGGCTTGGGTGAGATGATCTCCAGAGGTCCCTTCCAACCCCCATCATTCTGTATTTCTGTGATTAACCTTCCCCCCAAAAAATTAGGAAATGATAGTTTATCATATCTCAGTTATGAACTTTACAACAGTGAGTGTAACCAGTTATTATTAAGGATAATTTTCTGAATCTTGCAACAATGCTACAATGAGCTTTTAAAAAAAATGAACAAACTTGGTATTTTTCTTAAACTTTCCAGGTATATTCAAATATACCTTGTGATTGAATTATGTGTCTTTCCTTTGAAAGAAGGTGCGCTTGATTAAGTTTTGATGCAAATGTGAGGGAATTTATTACTCCTTTCAATTTGTTTTGTTTTTCAGTTTTGAAAGCTGTCACTGCCGAGTCCGCATCTGAAAGAACTGCTGTGTAAATGCCCTAGACTTTCCTGTGATAGTCATCAGATGGATTTTTCTGGGTTAGTGCACGTTTTTATTTTGATCCTAATTAAACTTGATGAAATCTGTGTAGTTGCAGCAAAGCTAAGCCTACTGCATTGAAACTGGTGGGAATGAGTCTTTAATTGACTGTTTGAGGCTGGGGGCTTGTTTTGTTTCTTTTCTTGCTTTTTTTATATCTGATAGGAAGTGTCCTGAGCTCTCTCCTCTCTCTCCTTTCTCATTTTTGAAGCTTGATGAACACTTTCTCAGAACATTTCCATCAAATTAAGTGCATAAAAGCCTGAGGTGCACAATTGCTAGTCACTCTGAACATTCATAAGCTGAAAATTACATAATTAGTTTTGGTAGATTCCTTTTATTTTGAAGGCTTTTACAGAAAGAATCTGTCAGTGTTCTCTTCATACCTATTAATATTTCACACCAAAATGCACTTTTAAAGCTTTCTGGGCCAACACGCACATCAGAATGATTTCACTCATTGTTCTTCAAATGCAACACACTCTCACTTAAATACAGGCGTCTGCATTTAGGAATCTAAATTGTTAAAACAGATTTTTAAATGCTGGTGAAACAGCAGAGTGGGTAATAAGTGAGGGTAGGACCCCAGCTTTCTGCTCTGTCGGAATGCAGCTCTCAAGGCCAAATAATGCTAGTTCTGTGTCTTTGCGAGGTCACGCTTACATTTGTCTAGGAGATTGCTTTCTGCAAGTGAGGCTTGCTGGACACTCAGACTAATAAAAGGTGCTTCTGATAGGTTTGGACTCCTTCAATAATCCCTTTTTGAATGCTTCAGATATCTGTAATTGCTAAAATACTGTCATTTTGCACTAGGTTATGTTCTCTTCAGCGTGCCACTTAGTGTGTCGTTGTATACTTGAGAGAATATTCTGTTACATACCTTGGAAAGGCAAATGGCTAAAAATAACATGATTGCTTTCAGTAATTAATATTAAATCCTTGTGACTTCGGCAGCCAGCCAGTAATGTACCATTCTACAAGGTTTTCCATTCAAAATGAGTAAGAATCACTGGAGCTGGTATGTTTTATGAAAATTTATCCCGAGCAGTGCACCTGCCTTCCTGAATACAGGAAGAAATGAGTATCTACAAAGTGTTGCCTGTTCAGAGAGCTGTGTCTCTTGAGCAGTTGTTTCCAGAGAGAACTGCTCTTTAGGCTTTTCCAAGATTCTTAAAGACCTAAACCCCAAAGAAGCTCATAGGTGACTCATAAAGGACTTGCTATACCTGTGCTTCAGGTAGGACTCTGGTATCATTGAATACTTTTGTTGACTTTTCTTGCAATGAAGAATACCTTCTGCAGCTCCTCATTTTACGGGCTTTAATAGAACTTGGAAATTAAGCCAACAAGTTGCCCGTATTATCTGAAAGGTAAGAGAGTGGTGATGTCTGGTGTGTGTATCCCTGTAGGTAGTGGCTGGTAAGTGCATCCTAGTGGTCCACAAACACAGAAAGAGGAGTCAGGTCTCTTTCTTTGCTAAAAAAAAAGAAAGCAGCACCCTCCTGTCTTTCTTTATCCTTGTCCTTTTACTTGATCTGAAGAGTTTCCTCTGCTTGATCTCAGTGCTGTTGTGGGGTGTCTGTTGCTAGAGTATTGACCTGCCATTCATGTAGCAGCCTCAGGTGCTCTCCTTGGCCAGGGAAATGGTGAAAGACACAAACAGGAAACTTCTCACCTTTGCTGAGAGTAGCTGGGCACTTAAGGAGCTTGGTGAGGTAGACAGACAAAGGGACATGGAGTTAAAATGACGGATAATTATTTTTTCTCCCCAGGTTTGTGGTACTCATGCTAAATTATATTCAAGGTGCTTTTGAGGATTAGAAGTGCTAAAGTATTATTTCATAGTTCACATTTAATGATTTCCATTGTTTTCTCCTTCTCCTAATGCTGTTGAGAAATGTGGTGTCTGAGCTGGAAACATGATGAAACAGTTTTGTTCTCCCAGTGGTTATGAGTCCAAAATCATAACATAAAAAGGATAATCCTTGCTCGAGGTGAGTTTCTACAGTTTGGATAGAAAGGGGGAAAGTGGGTCTTTATAGCAAGCAATAGAAGGGGTACATCAGGCGGGTTAAACACAGTAAATGAATTTCTGTGTGAATCTGCACCGGTGGCTGTTTCCTGCTCAGAAACAGGAACAGTGTTAACAGCTTGTAGCCAAAGCAAAACAAATCCAGAGGGAGTTCTGTGATAGAAACGTTCTTTGTGAACCTCCATGTAACACTTTGGCTTAGCTTCTGTAATTAGTATGTACCCTGACTGTTCTATGACAGTATTTGGCATTTTGTTCTCTCTGATCCACAGGGAGAATTTAGGCTAGGGAAGGATGGTGATTAACACTCGACAACAACTATTCCACCTCTTTGCCCATTTGATAGTGGTGCAAAAACGATCTGTACAGGGCAGGAGTTGATCTGCTGAAAAGCAGCTCCGTGGAGAAGGACATGGGAGTCCCAGGGACAAGTTCACCGTAAGCCAGCAGTGTACCCTCATAGACAAGAAGGCCACTGGTCTTCTAGGTGCATGAAGAAGAGTGTGACCAGCAAGTTGAGGGAGATTTTCCTCCCCCTCTACTCTGCCCTAGTGAGGCCACTTCTGGAGTATTGTGTCCAGGTCTGGGCTCCCCAGTTCGAGAGAGACCAGGAACTACTGGAGAGAGTCCAGCAGAGGCTACAAAGATGGTGAGGTGACTGGAGCATCTCTGTGATGAGGAAAGGCTGAGAGACCCTGGGGCTATTCAGCCTGGAGAAGAGAAGACTGAGAGGGGATCTGATCAATAGCTAAAGGACCTGTGGGGGTCAAGAGGATGTGGCCAGACTCTTTTCTGTGGTGCCCAGCAGTAGGACAAGGGGGAATGGGAATAAACTGGAACCCAGGAGGTTCCATCTGAGCAGGAGGAAAAACTTTCCTGTGAGGATGATGGAGCTGTGGGACAGGCTGCTCAGAGAGGCTGGAATCTCACCACCTGCAGGTGATCCTGGGATCACAGGGTTCAGAAATCCATGTAGCTCTTCAGGCACCATTTGCCTTAAATCTGCTCACTTACTTTATACCTCTTTTTTTTTTTTTAAAGGATCATAAAGTTTGTGGGAAGAAGCATCTTTCTTCCTTACGGTCTCTTCTCTGCTCTCAGTACAATGGAAAATGTTTTCATGTCTATATGGATTTCCATTGCTTAGTGGTACACTTGTATTTTTAAAATATTTTGCTGCATTTTGCTTCCTGCATAGATAAGAACACTGGTGGTCTGAGCACTTATCCTGAGGATAGGGGGCTCTTACTTCATTGGTCATAGCCATATCACTCTTTGGCCAGAATCTGTACTAACACATTTTTCTATTGTTGACAAATATTCATCTCTATTTACCCCAAAACTGGAGTTAAATACTTTGAATTAGGAAATAGAGCACATTCTGTGCAGTTTGGCAGATTCTTACTGAAGTCTCTCTGGTGGAGACAGACCTGATTTTGCTGGAATACAGTAAATATTAGTGTGTTTGATATCACTTGGTATAAGTACTGCAGGTTTGGAATACTTGCATGTGTGTTTTCAGACCAGGAATGCTGGGAAGTGGGGGATTATTGCCAACGGAGGAGGTTTTGTCTTTGGAAAATATTGATCAGCTTTGCCCAGGTAGACTAAAATCTTCCTGGTGTATTCAGAGAACATCTCTGACTTATGCTTGGAGTGTTCCATTGCTTACTCAAAGTATGAGGGGATTTGCTGCATTTGAGAACCATGAAGTGACACCAAAAGTCTGTCTGCTCTCCAGGTTTACTGTGTGTAGCATGACTGGGAAGAAAGGTTTGTTCCCCAACTGCAGCTACTCTTTCAAAGGGATGATTGAGCTCCCTATTTATGTACTCTCCAATTTCTCTTCTTGAGAGTTATCAAGTGATAACAGTGACTTGGCAGTGACTAAAGGAGTTGCTGCCAGCGTAAACCACAATGAAGATTCACGTTCAGTGCTTCAGTAATGTTGATGTGTGACCACATTGCTGCTGCCTGCCCCTAAGACCTCTTCTTGTGTGAAATATGATGACAGAAGATGTACAGAAGTGATTTACCTCTGTCTCAGGATTAGCTGCCAAGTCTGTGATATGTTTCTGTACTTTTCATAAGAGTAGTGGATGACTCTGAGTTGTCTTTGTGCTGAACACTGGTGTGATAGAGTTAGACAGGATTGTGGTCCCTCCTGACTTCAATTAAAGGTCCTTGGCATGTACTAGGAAAAGTTCTCTCATGGGTGGTGAACCTGCATCCTACGTTGCTGGGTGTAGGTTGAGTGAGGCCATGAAGTAAAACTTTTTGCATCAGTTTGGCAGCACACAGCAAACTGTGATAGCCTCCAATAGTTTAAACTCTTACCTGCTTTTTACTGTCAGCTTAAGGTAGGCATTGTATGATGGTAGCCCTGACGTGACAGGGGAAGTGGAGAGCCACGAGTATGAAAGTACAGGTGTTAGGACTTTAGTGAAGGCTTAGTTTTGAGTGGTTATCATTTTGTGATCCTAGTAACATTTAATGTCTGAGCTTCTTCAGTCTGTTTGCTACATATTTCATAGTTGTGCCAGTTCAATGACCAAGGCAAGAAGGGAGCAAAATGGAGCGATGAAGTGCCTGGCAGCTGCTTGTTCATGGATCAGTATTTGCTCGTGTGCAGTATGGGTTGTAGGACAGACACAGAGCTGTGAGATGCTGCAGTGTAAAGTTAAGCCCCTATGTGAAAGCTCATGCAAATGCAGATGTGTCTTTGCCAAGATAAAGTGAGATTTAAAGTAAGTAAGTTATCTCCATCACAGAAGGAAAGATTGCTCTGAGGTCAGGCTGCAGGCTGGAAAAATCCTGTTTTGTTTTCTTTTCTGTCAATGCCTCCTGGCAGAATAACTTGTTGGAATTGATGAGTCTCTTCATGCTGCGGGTCCCTGCAGAGTAGCAGTGCCTGCCTCACTGTGATGGAAAAGTGCACCCAAGACTTCTTGCTTCTGCTCTTGCAAAAGCTACAGAAGTACTTTTGCTGAGCTTTTTTGATTGTTATCCATTTATGTCCTAGCTCATTCACTCCATGCTGAGAACAGATTCCTGTGTGTATCATTCCCTCCCTGTGGTTTCCAAAGGAAGAAAATCCTGTAGCTGTGTGAGCAGAGGAAGCCCAGTGCATGGCACCAGGTTCTTTAGTCTGGATGCTCTGGGATCATGCCTCAGAGTGCATTGAGTGGTTTAGAGACACCCCTGATTACCAGGAAATAGTACTGTGAGCTTTTGACCATCAACAGAAACTCAAAACACAGACTCAGAGAAAGGTAGGGGATAGAAGGAACCTCTGGAGGTCATCTTGTCCAACCACCCTGCTAAAGCACATAGAGCCCAGACAGGTTTGGAATCTCTCCAGAGAAGGAGACTCTGCAACTACTCTGGGCAGCCTGGGCCAGGCTTTGGCACCCTCATAGCAAAGAAGTTTTTCCTACTGTTCAGATGGAACCTCTCGGGTTCCAGTTTGTGACCGTTGCCCCTTGTCCTACTGCTGGACACCACTGAAAAGAGTCTGGCCCCGTCCTCTTGACCGTGCAGGTGCTTTAGCTATTGATGAGCATTGATCAGATCCCCTCTCCGTCTTCTCTTCTCCAGGATAAAACACCTCGGCATGTTTTTAGTGATTTTGTTTTCAACAGCAGATCTTTGATTACCACACGTGCTTGTCTTGTCTTAAGCCTTTTGAACAGTATTGCCTTTGTTCTTTCCCTCTGCTGCTCTGGGCTTGTTTATGGATTAGAAGCTTCTGCCCTCCAGAGCTGGATGTGTTTTCTCCTCACATGCTCAACCCCTGTAGTGCCAAGTAAAATAGGATTGGGAGAGGAGTGCTTGAACTGGTGGAGTGGTGACATCTGTCCAAAGCGGGTGACTAAGAGGATGTAGAACGTTCTCCAGCAGCACACTGGGTAGCTCTGCGTTCTTCATGGAGAGTGGACTGGGAACAATCCAGCTCTCCAAGCAATTGCTGTGAATATCAAATATGCTGAATATCACAGCAATACAAATTACTCTTACCAAAGTGAATAGCTTGAAGTTAAATTCAGAAGACAACCAGGTGAGTGTCAAACAAAAAACCTGAAGGCTGTGGGTAGGATTTGTTGTTATTGAAACAAGTAATTGTTGTAAAATCCTCTGTTGTAGTCACTGGTGTTTCAATGACCTTGTACTGAATCAGATTAATAGGTGTTGATTTTAGAACAGTTTCATTATCTTCTGATACATTAAGATCTAATTATTTATTCCCACGAGCATTTTCTGATACTTCTGGCTTTTTAATAGTGCTGTTGATGGCATATATTGTTTTCAGTTTCTGCAGGTGGGACAGAAGCATTGTTGTTCTCTTACAAACAACCTGCTATTTCCCGTGCCCTGCTGCAGTGATGCATGCCTTCATTATTAATTGGTGAGTAATCCTGCCGTTGCTTGCTCCTGTGCATTCTCTCTTCCTCTGTGCCCTCCCTTAAAAGGAAAACATGACACAGATAAAAAAGGTGGGGCTTTGCAAGCTGAAGTATATCAAAACCTTCCTCATTGAGTAATGATTTCAGTAGGATTCCTGGGGCATATTCTGGACACTTTGGTAAGTGCTCCACGGTGGTACGTGATGAGGTGTTGATTTTTCTGTACTTAGGAGTATATAATTTTAATATGCTCAAAATTGAGGTAGCTGGGCAACATCCTTTTCTTTTTAAGAACTTTCACATAAAGCCAGTTGCTAGAATTATGTTAATGCAAATAGAGGTTAGATTTATCTGGAAGCTTTCTGAGAATGGCAGTGGCTCTTGCTTTTTCAGTTGCAGATAAGTTCTTGAAAGCCTATTTATTAAAGCCTCTTTAAAACTAGTTATTTTGTCACTTTTTTAGTCACCTCCAGGCTGAAGATTTCCTGGGACTATGCTCCTTCAAGTGCTGTGGAAGTCATAGCATTAATCTTAAGCTTTAAAGTATTATTCTGTTGTTTATCTAATGGTTATTACTCTCAAAATGTATTAGCTTAAAGTTATGCCTTAGTGCACTAGTCTGTGCTTTAAAAATGTCTTCCTATATATTTAATGGAATGGAAATGGGATAGAAAATGAACTGTGTTTGCCTGCTACATAGACTGCAGCTGTGCCACATCTTTGGCTGTATGTACGATTCCTGTGTTATTTCTAACGCTCGTGGAGTTAATGAACTCTGCTCACAAGTATCAGCTCAACACTGTGGTTACCTGTGCAGCTCTTCAGAACTTAAAGTGGAAAATAAGTCCAAGGTTTTGAGGGTTCTTTTGCACTCTCACTAATTTTTTTCGGTTTGTTTGCAGCACATTCATTCTTATCAATTATTTACAAAAGCAGCAAAACAAACTTGAAATCCTTCAGTGTTTTGAATTAATAATTGAATGCCCTTGTTTCCTTTTAATCTTCTCTCTGCAGTTATGTCCATGGTCACTTTTCTGGTGTTAACTTACTAAACAAATCAACAAGTAGAACAAAACTGTCAATAAATAAGTTGCATGTATCCAGACTGAAGTCTGTTTTCCCCTGTGGAAATTTTATCTTGAATTACAGCTTTAAAAAAAAATTTATAGCAAATGTCAGTCATATAAAATGATAAGAATTGCTTTCTGGGTTATTGGAAATGTCTCCCAGTGCACAGTTCCATAAGTGATATGGTGGGGGGTGTTTGTGTGTGTTTTTCCTTTATTTTAACCAATCTGGTGGGTTTAGGGACAATATTCTCACAGCCATTGTCTTGGTTGTTCCCAAAGTTAGGAATCATCCTGCCCTTGTCAAGTGCTATGTGGCTGTAGCCATCTGAATTCCTCCGGCAGCATGTCCTTGTAGAATAGGAGCTGCTAGAGCTTTATCATTGGTTTTCTGCTTCTAGTTTGTGCCTGGAAATGATCTTTACACTAGGCAAAATGTGCAAAGCTCAAGTCCTGCCTGCGGAGGGAAGGAGGGATCCTAAAGTGATCGGGGTGTTGAGTGAAACCTCTCATAGCCCCAACACCAAGGTCAGATGTTGTCTTGTAGCTTGCTTTTGCCCTGTTTGGAAATGCAATGTGAGATCTACCAGCCTTTTGATGGAGAGCTTATTGTTTACTAGGACCTTCTTGATCTGCTCTGAAGTCAGGGTCATGCAGGGAAGGGGGCCATTACTTGCAGGACTCTGGACTTGTTTGGTGGGTTTGTGAAAAACTAGGCAGGCCTACAGATGGACAGTGTATGGTCCCATACTTAGGGAAGGTAAAGCCAAGACTGTTTTTGACCAGACTGTAAAGCCAGAACCACTGTGTTTGGTCTTGCATCTCAGTGAATGAGTGATGCCACCTAAGTCTCTAAATGATTCATAGGTAGTTCCTTGGACCTCACCTCATGGGTGCCCAGCATGAGGCTTCACTGGCTCTGAAATGGTCTCTGGAAAGTAGTAAGCAGCAGTGGTGGTTTGGCTGCTCTTGGCAAGCTTCTAGTGCTTGGTATTCCTTTAATGGACCCCTTCTGTTGGGCCAGTGGAGACAGGGAGTCACTAGTGCAGGCACACACAAAACACTCTTGGGGTTCACCAGCACACATTCATAGATCCCTTGAGCACCAGCACAGCCCTTCTGTCTTCCCAGATAGTTAAGAAATAATTTATTAAGAAGATAGGAGAGACTGCAGTGGTCAGGCATGGGGCTCAGCCAGACCAGCACACTAGCCCCATTGCACGTGCCAAAGGCCCATTTCTGCCCCTTTCTGCCTGTTTCTCCTTTGTTCCCCCCGTCTGCCTTCCCCTCCTCAGCTGGCAGAGTTCCACCAGTCCCCCTCCAACATCCTCAAACCTCGGGTTTGCATCCTTATCAGTTGTGAAGTTCCGGTTTGCATGAAGCTTCTGGCTAACCCATTAATTCCTATGACTGACAAGGTGGTTTTTCTTGGCTTTGTCTCCATGATGCTTGCTTGCCACATTTGAACGTCTCTATATTTTGTGTACAGCCTCCCTCTTTTCCTTAGTATCCCATCTGACAAGCCCACCCCATCTGATAACCTTGCTTGAATAAACATTCCCATGTTCCACATAACCTTACCAACTAGTGTGGTTGACCACGTTTGAGTCTCATCACTCCCTTACTGTCTGTCAGTAAGGTTTTCCTCTTGACATATTCTTGTTTATGGCTTCCTCCTTTTCTTTGTCTTTTTTTGCATCGAAAAGGCCCTTGAACGGCCATCCCGAAAGAGACAAATGCTCTCCCCTTCCACAGACCCTTGCAGTTCCTGGGCAAATGAAAGCCCACTTCTCTTGTGGAGACCTGAAGCAGGGCATGACCAGAGCAGTGGTCTCTTTGGAGGTCAGTTTGTTCTAAGTGGTTTGCTGTTATGAGCTGTTGTGGTAAGTTTGCTACGAAATCTTTTCCTCAGTTTGATGCAAAGCTTGCCAGACTTCTGTCCTTGCTGGGGTAGTGTCCAGTTCTGGCCTCCCCAGTTCAAGAGAGATGGGGAACTACTGGGGAGAGGCCACCAGAGGCTACAGAGATAGAGAGGGAACTGAAGCATCTCTGTGGTGAGCAAAGGCTGAGAGCCCTGGGGCTGTTTAGCCTGGAGAAGAGAAGACTCCAAGGGGTTTTCTTAATGCTCATCACCATCTAAAGGGTGAGGGTCAAGAAGCTAGTGCCAGACTTTTCAGTGGTGCCCAGCAACAGGACAAGGGGCAATGGGCACAAACTGGAACCCAGGAGGTTCCCTTGTAACAGGAAGAAAAACTGCTTCCCTGTGAGGGTGCCAGAGCCCTAGCCCAGGCTGCCCAGAGAGGTTGTGGAGTCTCCTTCTCTGGAGAGATTCCAAACTTGCGTGTATTTGATCCTGGGTGACCTGCTCTGGGTTAGTGGAGTGGCTGGACGAGATGATCCCCAGAAGTCCCTTCCAAACCTTACCATGCTCGCATTCTGTGATGGGCAGTGCTAGAGTTATTAATGCAAAAGAGATTATGAACTTCAAAGCAGGGGCATGTTCTATTTCCTTCTGCAGCTTCTACCCAAGAAACAGCTTAACACCTTTCTGCAGTGCTGAAAGAGGAAATAAATTGGTCTGAGGCAGATCCACTGTGTGAAACTTTGAGTGAATGTGCATAGCCTGACGTTGATCTGCAGCTGATAAGAGTTCCCATGTGGACGGCTTAGGCCAGCAGAACTGTAGCTCTCAGTGGCACATATCTGCATCACTTTTGGTTCAGTATTTCCAATTTGAAATTTAAAGGAGACATCATGATGGGAGATAGAGACATGAAGAGATGGTACACCACTGGGTTTCAAAGGAAACTGGTCCTTTTGTTGTTATTCCTCTGGGCTGAGAATCCCAAATACCCATGGTGGAGGTCTGTGGAAGGTGGTATGGTGCTTAGAAGCTCAGGTGCCTGTGGAGTCCGCATTAAATGTAAATAAATGGCCAGCCCGTGCACCAGGTTTTGAGCCTCAATTGCATGATTACATGATTCTCACATGGCATGCAAGCTAGCTCAGCATTGTCTTGGGAGGCCTGAGATAAGTTTTTAACTGTTTGTTCTGGTTTTGCAGAAGGTATATTGCCTTCATGCCTTCTTGTTCTGCCGACAGCCATCCATGCCTTTGGAATAGACTCTTCTCTATGTGAATAGTACTTCCAGCTCTGTTTGAAATGCTGTGCCCTAGGCCACTCTGAGAGGCGGCATTGCTTTTCCCTTGTCACACCCACTTGTTCTTCCAAGCGTTTGGTGCACACTGGCTTTCCGTAGGGCTGGTTCTACAAGGTCAAATTAAAATCTGTGCCTCAGCTGAATGCAGGTACCTTTTCAGGCATACTACTTTCCTACAACACCAAATAAGTGCAGAATAAATGAGACTTAACTTGAAAAGTTGGGGACAACTGCACTGTGCCAGTTACTAGGTTCACAATATGATCATTGAATGACTTAGGTTGGAAGAGACCTTTATGATCATCAAGTCCAACTGTTAACCCAGCACTGCCAGGTCCCCACTAAACCATGTCCCTCAGCACCACATCTACATGGCTTTTAAAACCTCTCCAAGGATGAGGACTCTACCACTGGACCAGCCCTTGACAATCCTTTTGGGGAAGACATTTTTCCTCATGTCCAATCTAAACATCCCCTGGTGCAACTTGAGGCTGTTTCCTCTTGTCCTGTCACTCATTCCTTGGGAGAGGAGACTGACACACACCCCCCCACACACACACCTTGCTCCACCCTCCTTTCAGGGAAGGTCTCTCCTGAGGCTCAACATCCCCATGTTCCTCAGATTCTCCTCACAAAACTTGTGCTCTATACCCTTCCTTTCTTTGACCTTCTCTGGACGTGCTCCAGCCTCTTAATGCACTTCTTGGAGTGAGGGGCCGAAACCTGAACCCAGAATTTGAGGTGAGGCTTCACCAGTGCAGAGTCCATGGGGACGATCACTGCCCTAGTCCTGCTGGCTACACTAGTGCTGAGACAAACCAAGATGCTGTTGGCCTTCTTGGCCACCTGGGCACACACTGGCTCATATTCAGTGGGCTGTCGACCAACACCTTCATTTCCTTTTCCACCAGGCACTTTCCAGCCCCTCTTCCCCAAACTGCAGCATTCCATGGGGTGGTTGTGACCCAAGTGCAGGACCGGGCACTTGGCCTTTCTGAACCTTGTCCCACTAGCCTTGGCCTGTTGACCCAGCCTGTCCAGTTCCATCTGTAGAGGCTCCCAACCCTCCAGCAGATCAACACTCCCACCCAACTTGGTATTGTCTGCAAACTGACTGAAGGTGTCTTGATCCCCTTGTCCAGATCACTAATAAAGATATTAAAGAGAACAGGCCTCAATACTGAGCCCTGGGGAACACCACTTGTGAACGTACACCAACTGGATTTAGCTCCATTCGCCACAACTCTTTGGGCCCAGCCATCCAGCTGTGATGAAATGCCCTTTCCCACCTTTTGCCTTTTCTTGGGTTTCCATCATTCCTGTTGCATGCAGAAGGTGGGAAGGAGAAAAGAGGGATTTTTCTGTGCTCTTCCATCACTTAACAGTGATAGAGTGATTGAGATCCCTGGCATGGTAAAGAATTTGGAGGAAGTTGCTGTGGACTTCTACCATGCACAGTGGACAACAGAGTTCATTGTGCTCTCCTTCAACATGAAATGTTTTTCAAAGTATTTTTAAAGGAACTGTGAAGTATAATTGCACATTTTTGTGGAAACTTGTCTTTTCTTTCCTACTTTGGGGGCTGCACCTATCATGCTCCATTGTTCTATTTCCAGCCACAGGTTCCTGCTGCTGGAGCCATTCCTCCTATTTTGTCAAGTGTCCCAAGTAAATTGTTTCACACTTGCTATCTTTTTGGACCTCAGCAGTGATATATTTACACTGGGATGCCTCATCAGAGCTGAGAATCTGCGTTCCTGTGTCTCAGAGAGATGCTTTTTGCCATGCAGTGTCCCCTGTGAGCGGAAAAGTCAGGAGATAAAACAGTGTTGGAAGCAGAAGTAGAATTTGAGCTCACCACGTTAGCTGGCTGTCAGCCTTCCTTTCAAGAAAAGACCTTTTCCAGTATTATTTTGCAAATTAACACAAAGGGAAATGAAGTCTTTGCTGTTAGGATAAATAAGTTTTTTCTGGGCTTTGGTGCAAATGAAGTGATGCTTCTTCAAAGACAGTGAGGTCAATACAGTGTCTGCTCTGGTGGGCAACTAAAGTGTGTTTGATTCCAAGGGTGGCTTGTTAACTTTGGGATCCAATAAACTTTAAATCAGATGGTACATGTCCACTGTTCTTGTTAGAGGAGCTAACAGAGAGGCCTGAGCGAATCGGTGTTCAGGTGCTGCATCTACTCTAAGCTTCTGGGGTACTACCAGACCACCTTCTGTTTACACTGCATTTAGTTTTCTCTTGTGATTGAAATGTTTCTTCTTAATATCACAGAATCATAGAGTGGTTTGGGTTGGAATGGCCTTTAAAGATCATCAAGTTCTAACCCCCCTGCCATGGGCAGAGACACCTTCCACTAGACCAGGTTGCTCAAAGCCACATCCAGCCTGACCTTGAACACATCTAGGGATGGAGCATCTACAGCTTCCATGGACAACCTGTTCCAGTGTTTCACCACTCACATAGTGAAGAACTTCTTCCTTACTTCTTCCTTACATCTAACCTAAATCTCCCCTTTTCCAGTTTGAACCCATTTCTCCTTGTCCTATCACTACAAGCCCTCATCAAAAGTCCCCCCCAGCTTTCTTGTAGGCCCCCTTCAGTTACTGGAAGGCAGCAATAAGGTCTTCCTGAAACCTCCTCTTCCCCAGGCTGAACAACCCCTGCTCTCTCTGCTTGGCCTCACAAGAGAGGTATCTCTTTTAATTTGTAAATACAATGGATTAGGGACTGCTCATTGTATATAAATGCTGAGAAGCACATGTCCTGAGTGTGCCTGTCAGAGCTGGGAAGGGAGAGACAGTTAAGATATGGCGGTGAAGTGAGTGGGATGGTGTGTAAGGTATGTTCATTTCTTAAAGCTTGTTGACTTGGAGATGTTTTTGGAGCAGGGAAGGAAAGAGAAAAGTCTCTTTGTGGCATAAAAGAAAAGATTTTCTCTGACTGTTAGTCCCATATTTTAGGAATTGATACAGTTCCTAATTCTTTGTGCTGCTTTTTAATAACCTGTTCCTTGCCTTCCTAGAGCACTAAGTGTCCTTGCTGAATTTTTTTCTAGTGAAAGAAATAACCATTGCTCCTTCAATTCCCACCCCATCCCACCATCTGTTTCAGGTTTCCATGGGCACCATGCGACACCGAAGAAATGGCAATTTTGAGAGTTCCAGGCTCCTCTATTCTAGCATGTCTCGCAGCATAGATGTGTCCTGCAGTGACACTGTGAGTATCTGGTGCATCCTTGATAAGCTCAGTGGTGTTTCCTGGGAGTGGGGCAAAGTGGTTATGAATTATGTCATGTCAGGAGAAGGATGATCGGTCAGTTTTGCCTTTATGGAGAAGTTTTCCAATGATCCTTTAAGCAGTAGAAGTGCTTTGTTGACATGGTGAATGCCTAAGGATTTTTTCCCTTCCTTTAGATCCCTCCTTGTTGTACTTTCTTAGCCACTTCTGCTTTTAAATCCTTTTTCCTATGTCAGTTGGAGGCGACTCCTCTGTCTCTATAAAGACCCCCAACCTCCTCACAGAGGCAGACAAGGTATAATTATGTTAAACATCCCTTTCAGGCCTCAATGATTTGCTGATCACAGCAATTGTCTGGCAGATTTCTTGCTTCTGATGGGCTTGCAAGAGGCCTAATGACTAATTCTTAGGTCTTCAGCAAGTGCTTCTCTCTCCCTTTTATTTTTTTGGCCTTGCATCATTGTGGCTTTTACCCACTAATTATGTTCTCTTCCATTTTCTTTGTTTTGGATATTATACTTTTTATGTTTTTCTACTTGGAATAACTTCCTGTAACCCGTGTTTAACTACAAGAGTTCTGTCAACCCTAGCGTCTTGTCTTCTCTTTTCATCCCAAGCTAAATCTTGGTTTCCAAATCTAAGATGTGCTTGAAACCAAACAAAACCTCAGAACTTTCAGCAGCAGTGAGATTTTTTTTTTTTCCTTTCTTAGCTTGCAGAGGCAGATTAGGAATAATTTTGCATTTCCCAAGGTTGAAAGCTTCCCCTTCACTTGTGGATTTTCAAGGTCGGGCTGAGAGTTAATGGTTAAACAGGCTGGAGAGCCTTTGCATTCCACTGAGCTCACATAAAGCCCGACTTTAAGTTGGTCGGGTCTCCTGCTGGGCTCTTTTTGTGTTGCACTAAAGTAGCCCCTACCACTGAGGACATTAATGTCTTTTTGTTGTTGTTCCTTGAGAAGAAACAGTATGTGCCGACACCTTTTAAGCAGTATCTAGATCCCTTGACAGCTATTTGAAAATCATTGTTGGTCCTGTGAGTTATTTAGCAACACAGCAACATACGAAAATGCACTGTAGTCTGCAGGTACCTGTATTGTGCCACTGAAGTCAAGTAAGATCTTTTCTATGTGGGTCTTTTGGATTAAAATCTGAAATTAAAATAGACTGTCCAGCAACTCTTAGAGCATCAAATCAGGTTTGCTGTCCAAAATATTTTTTTTTGGAGGGAGAAATCATACGTTCTACCTCTTTGGTATGTATTGTGCTATATATGTTGATATAAGAATGCCTGTTTGTGATTTTTAGTAGTCTTTTGTATCCTGTCAACTCCCATCAGTGCTTTCTATTTGTCCCCCACCATCCACGGTGAGGAAGGAGACGTAGGAATTTGTTTTCTTTGTGTTTAAACTGCCTCTGCTGGTACTGAGATTTATTCTGGTTTATGAGTTATCAGAAGTAAACTTTTTCTTTCAATTATTTTCAAGGATTTGGTCAACTTCATCCAAGAAAACTTTAAGAAGAGGGAATGCGTCTTTTTTACAAAAGACACCAAGTCAATGTAAGTAGACATTTTTCTCTTGGTTTGCGGGTGGGCAGGGGGGACAGGGAGCTGAGAGGATTTTTTTCTGCCTGCTAAGCCATGTGCCAGAGGTTGGGCAGGGATCAGACTTCTTGTTTTTTTTATTTAAGAGTCTGAATCTAGCAGTGCTACCTCGCCTTACTCTTGTACAACTCCTGTTGTTGGCTCATTTGCGTGGACCTGGGGTATTCTGCAGTCGTGGTCAAAAAACCTGGAAATCTGATGGTCAGACAGGCACCCTGGGGTGCTTCTCCCAGCTCTAGATCAGTGCTCTCCAAAATATTTCGATTGTACACCCCATCAGTAAGAAGTTTTTGAGCATATTTTCCAGTATGTGTTTATTTATAAACTATAACAGTTGGGCATGATGATCTTAAAGGTGTTTTTCAACCTAAACAATTCTATGATTCCATATACCTCTGCTGGTGTAATAATACTATGTATGTTATAAAACATACACAACAACAGCAATTAAAAAAAGGATGAGGTGCAGATGAAATAAACACTATTTTAATTTTTTTTTAAAGTTTAGTTAAAGTGCCTCCCACTTTGGAGGCCACTGCTCTAGACTGGAGTTCATATAAAAACTGGAAATACATCAGTTTGAGTTACTCCATGAGTAACTTGCAAAACTAGGGGCCTGCCCTTCATGCTACCTCTGCCAACATGCTTCCAGCAGCTCTGTTCAAGGGCTTTTCTATCAAATGCCCTACATGAAGTGTGTTTGTGGCAATATATAGGCCCTTTTAGGGATGCAGTACTGGCACCGGGATCGGTGTATAACAATATATGTATCTATCTATCCGTTACAAATGCTGCACACAAGCCTGTACAGCAGAGCCAGTCACTAGGTTTTGCTCAGGCTGATGTTCCTCTAAGATAAGGTATTATACTTGCTCTGTTTTCAGGTACAAGTACCTATGCTGTGCAAGTTTGAGAGCTGTAACAGTGCTTTT
The DNA here is from genome assembly GCA_033124195.1 of Coracias cyanogaster. Classification (NCBI taxonomy): domain Eukaryota; kingdom Metazoa; phylum Chordata; class Aves; order Coraciiformes; family Coraciidae; genus Coracias; species Coracias cyanogaster. The sequence goes on from JAVSBS010024394.1 coordinate 101,871, forward strand.
GGTTTGTTTTTTTTAATCTCAGGAGAAAAGTGATCAAACTAATGCAGCTGCAAAAGTCCTAATACAGAGCTGAGAGGGCTCTCAGTAACCCCATTCTCCTCTGAAGCTGGGAGGAAAAATGCCTTGGAGAGAGGGAGGGAGGGAAATTAGTCTAATTTCAGAAAGTCTTATTTAGGGTCCTCTTCTGCCATCTAAAATGGGATGACTGGCAAAAGGCCAGTAAAGGATGGGAGAGCTGTTTCTTATCAGTTCTCTTCCTACAAGCCCACTGGGAAAGGATTGCAAGTCATACTCGATACTTGCTGGGCTTTTTTTGTCTGTCTATTTTTAAGGTAAGCTGGTTTTATTTCCCAGTTACAGCAGAGCGGGAGAAACCATATAAATTTTCTCTCCTTCAGGGAGACACGCCGTCACTTCCCTTTACAGCCATCCTCATGGGGGGTATTGCTCCATCTCACATTTTCAGTCTGCAAGCTGACAGTATATTCTCATCTTAATCCTTCTGGGGCAATGCTTTTTTTTTTTTAATATTTCCCCTTCCTACCCTCCTTGGATATTGCGAGATTATTAAATGTTATTCCTCTTGCTTTGTCTCTCCATCTACTTTTTTTTTTTTTCTCTTAGCAAAATTAACACTGGGTAACTGTTTACCTGATGTTGCTTGTTCACACACGCTTTGCTTCATCCTATTGCTGTTGACATTGCTGACTGCACTTGGCTGACTGCAGTTGTCAGTCAGTGTTCTCTTTCATAAGTAATGACCCTTCTTCTATGGCCTTTGAGGAAGCAAGAATAGAATCATAGAATCATTATGGTTGGAAAAGACCTTTAAGATCATCGAGTCCATCTGATAACTAAACCATGTCCCTCAGCACCACACCTACAAGGCTTTTAAACCCCTCCAGGGATGAGGATTCCACCACTGCCCTGGGCAGCCTGGGCCAGGCCTTGACAACCCTTTCGGGGAAGAAGTTGTTCCTCATGTCCAACCTAACCTCCCCATGAGGTCATTTCTTCTTGTCCTGTCGCTTGTTCCTTGGGAGAAGAGACCACCCCCCACCAGGCTCCAACCTCCTTTCAGGGAGCTGTCAAGAGCAAGAAGGTTTCCCCCCAGCCCCCTTTTCTCCAGGCTCAACATCCCCAGGTCCCTCAGCTGCTCCTCCCCTTGTGCTCTAGACCCTTCACCAGCTTCATTGCCCTTCTCTGGCCATGCTCCAGCCCTGCAATGTCCTTCTTGGAGTGAGCGGCCCAAAATCGAACCTAGGATTTGAGGTGCGGCCCTACCAGCCCTGAGTCCATGGGGACAATCCCTGCCCTAGTCCTGCTGGCCACACTAATGCTGATCCAAGCCAGGATGCTGTTGGCCTTCTTGGTCATTTATAGGCTAAGCAGATATAGGGTATGCAGAAGATTTCATGGGTTGTGCTGCAGCTCTTCCTAGGAAAAAAGTTCTCCCAGATTTCCTGTCTAGTCCTACACAACCAAAGTGCAGATTCTTCATCCTCTTGATGCAATTTCAGTGTTGGTGAGGAGAACATTGGTAGTGACTGTACACCATGCTGTGCAGCAGACTGGGGTGGGCAAAATTTGGTAGGAACACAGTAGACTGCCTCCAAAATCTTCTTAGAGACCAAGCATCTGTTCTCTCTTGGTGTGAATGTCTTAGGTGTGCTTAGACAGGAAACTGAGTACTCTTAGTAACTCTTTATATGTGGTTGAGAGCACGAGAAGGGAAAGAAACCATCTGTACATACCAGGTTAGCAGCAGATGAGGTCACTTCTGATGGTGTCTGATTTCTGTGCACAATTTCAAATGAAGCTGGTGGTGACCTAACTTGATTTGTGATAATGAAAGAGGTCCTAGAGGTAAGACCTATCCAGAAGTGTCAGCTCATCACTCAACAGCCTGGTTCCTGAGATGTACTCCACTCTGTTGCACAGTGCTAGACAGAAGCATATTATAGGGGAAGGAAGCACAGAATCATAGAACAGTTTGAGTTGGAAGAGACCATTGAAGGTCATCTAGTCCAACTCCCCTGCAGTGAGCAGGAACAGCTTCAACTAAAGCAGGTTGTTCAGATCCCCATCGAACCTCACCTGGGATGTTTCCAGGGATGGGGCATCAACCACCTCTCTAGGCAACCTGGGCCATTGTCTCACCACCCTCAGCATCAAAAATTTCTTCCTTGTGTCTAGTCTAAATCTCCCCTCTTTTAGTTTAAAACCATCACCCCTTGTCCTGTCACATCAGGCCCTGCTAAAAAATCTGTCCCCATCTTTCTAATAGGCCTCCTCGAAGTACTGAAATGCCACAAGAAGGTCTCCCTGGAGCCTTCTCCAGGCTGGACAACCCTAACTCTCTCAGTCTGTCCTTACAGCAGAGGGGTTCCACCCTCGGATCATTTTTGTGGTCTCCTCTGGACCTGCTCCAACAGGAGGTGGTGCTCAACATGATGAGGTGCTGGCCTCAGCTGAGAGTTGGTTCCTCTTGGCTGTTCATTTGTCACATAGCAAATCCAAGTAGGGTCCCATGCACAACTGGTTCCGTAGCTCCACCAGCTGCTTGGCTTCTTGAGTTGTTGGTCCAACCTCGCTCCTAGACATTGTGCTTGATGTCCTGTGGCTGCCACTGTAGGCACCATGTATCCTTTTTTTTTGCAGAACAATGCTTATTGGAAATGTCTTGATGGAGCAGAAGTTTTGAAGGTGGTATCAACTGAAAAATTTGTCTGTTGTTAATAAATGTATCAGAGCTTTCTGTTGTGTGCTTAGGATGACAACTGTGGGGCTTTCATGTCTATTCATTCTGCTTTCAGGGGTAACTTATGTAAATGTGGATACCCTGAAAATCAACACATCGAAGGCACTCAGATTAATACCAATGAAAAATGGAACTACAAGAAGCACACTAAGGAACTTCCTACTGATGCCTTTGGGGACATTCAGTTTGAAAACCTGGGGAAAAGAGGAAAGGTAAGTGATTGTATTAAGGGCCTATGTCAGGCCCCTGTTGGATTCACTGTATTTGGAGTCCTGAACCCAGTGCCAGTGGAAGCCCCTGAAAAGCAGCGAAGGTGAAGCTGAAGTCGATTTTGTTCTAATGGGAAGAGAAGGAATTAGGCTACAAAAGAGACAAGCTGGTTTCTCAAGCCCTGAAAATAGGTAACAAAAAATAATTTCATCTGTGTTGTTTGTTTCATAGGGTGATGATAGGAGTGGAAAGAATTTCCAGGCATGGCAGAAGAAAGGGTGAATGAGGGTTGCGCTCAATTGCTGTTTTTCCTTTTTTTCATGTTGTTAGTTTTATTGTAATTGGCCTTGCTCACAGCATGGGGGTTGGACTAGATGACCTTTAAAGGTCCCTTCCAACACAAACCAGTCTATGATAATACAATTCTGAAGGTCTTGGTGTAGGAGGAAATAATTTTAAACTAGATCTGTGACATCTCTCACTGAGACTTTGTATCCTGACTCTATGTGCAGTTACAGTGGCCATTTTGTGGCCCTAGTCCGTATGGAAATGTCATGGGTCTT
>JAVSBS010024394.1:115470-130346 GCA_033124195.1 Coracias cyanogaster
CGGGAAGCAGAGACTGTCTGTGAAAATCTGCCGTTAACTTCAGAAAGTGCCGTTAGTTAGGAGAGACTGAGCTGAGAAGTAAAATCACTGAGCAAAATTGGGTCTGTTTTAGCTCAAACTAGGACACTTGTTGATAAGCTCTGTACAGCCTTGTTGTGTGAGAAGTCACGCAAGCAGCTACTTGGAGACATTCAGTAACATCAGAGTTTGATGTTCTCGTGGTGCTACAGCAATGATCTCTATGTAAAATGTTGCTGCTTGCATCTGGAGCAAGTAAAGCCAGAGCCCTTGTACTTGGCTGTGGTGTTATGTGAGCAACATTGCGCCATAAACCAGCGGTGACTGTAGCTTGGCAGGGTTCTAATGTATCCCAAATGTGACTTTCTTGATCTGCTAATCAGCTATAAACTTTGGGGGGGTGGTGATTTCCATCCCTCAGTTTCTGTGGGTCTCTTTGCGGCCCTCTGTCATGAGGTGAATGCTGTCTTAGAGAGCAGTCACTGGTAAGGTATCAGTGGGTGGTAATAAAAACACTGTTCTAGCCTTTCTTACTGACTAACACAGTCATGCTTCAAGAGCTCACCTCTCCCTCTCTGGCTCCCTAGTCTATCAACGTGGCCATCAAGAGTAAGATTCCCTGTGTTGTGGTGGAAGGCTCTGGCCGGATCGCTGATGTAATTGCTAGCTTGATGGAGGCAGAAGGCACTCTTGCTTCTTCATGCGTCAAAGAGAGCTTGCTTCGGTATCTGCCTCGCACCATTTCAAGGCTCTCAGAAGAGGAGACCGAAAGTTGGATCAAGTGGGTAAGTGTGTGCTACTGCAGGGAGCTGGCAAGGCTGAAAGCAGAAGAAGGGTAGAGGAAACAGGAGGTCAGGAGCAGCTAGTGACTTCCAAATCAGGGATGTTGCCATCTGGTGATACCTACAGGATGTGTGAGGCTCCTTGCCATGATATCTGTGGGAATTTAGAAAAGAAAAATTCCAAACTCTTACAGGGATTGGAACAAAAGGAGTGGGGAGTTGCCATCTTTTGGAAAGGCAGCACTTGCCTACTAGGTACAGGAGAGCCAAGAGCAGACGTTTTGTAACTGTCTGCTCCCTGGATGCTCGTGATTCTTCTGGAGTGCTGGCTGCTTGATGTGTCTCTTGGCTAACATGCTGGCTGGTGCTGCAATTCCTTTGTGTACTTTGTGCATGTGGGGAAATGGGGTATTTGGTGAACTGCTCAGAGACAAAGGATTGTTGCTTCTCCCCCATGGACTTCCAAATTGTAGCAATTCTATGTTAGGATTCGCTCATTTATTCCAAAAGTTCTTGTCTTTCTTCCTTCATCCCTTAACATATTTTCTTACAGACTAGGAGGGGGACTAGAGGCTTGGTTGGTATTTCACCACAGCAGCATCCCCACACCATCTCCCCTGGGACTCTCTTAGTGTTGACTTACTAGTCCTGTGTATGTGGGATGCAGTTGAAGGTACAACACTGTACGTACACCAGCAAATTCTTCTTTTGCTCCTCTTTGCCTCTTGGACCAGAAGTAGAGCCTTCAGGATGTAGCCACTATTGTGATCCCTTATGTCACTGGTTATTGCAAGAGTGTTTTCTGGAGACTGGGAAAACTAGAGAAGTAAGGAGAGCATCTTGAGTTGCTTGGGCCAGTCTCAGGAAACTGTTGGAGCTCTCTGATTACCTGATGTTCAGGTGGACCGGTTTTTAAATATACTTCTGCTCTCATCAATAGGGGCAGAAAAAAAAAATGGAGCTCCAGAAAAATCTTAGTGTTCTGTTATTTTTCAGAAGTTTTAGTTCCAAGAACACTTCAGCTCAGTGAACAATCCATTAACTTGTGTTATTTGACTTTCTCAATTAACTGCCCAATGCTTTATCTTGGGGTCTGATTACGTTTTCCTCTCTTGGTTAATTAGCTCCTACCTACGCTCACAGTGGGGAGCAGGGAGTGGGGAGTGATTGCGTATTCAAACCTCAGTTGAAGTTCGTAATGGGGGATGGAAAATGTTTTAATTCTTCCTTTATTCTTAAGGCCCGTTCTCTCAACTTTCCACCCCCTGCCCTTAATTTTTTTTTCTTATTTTATTTTTTTTATGAATGTACCATTGCAAGTTGTTTGCAGGCCCCGGGGGGAATTCAGACACTCAAAGTTCTGTGTTTTCTTTGATATAAACCAAGCAAAGCTTCTGGTCTTAAAGTTTAAGCAGCTATTGTTTCTGGCAAGGCCTGAGTTGAATCTCTTGGTCAGAGCTTAGCAGAAAGAGTCCATAGGGCAACCTGCAAGTTCCCCTGGACGGCCTGCTCCGATTAATCCTGTTTTGAACAGTGGGCTTGGACTAGATCTCCAGAGCTATATTCCAACCTCAACAATTTTCTACTTCTGTAATAAGAAGTGTAAGCTTCTTAAGGAAACTTTTTCTTCTTTCTTAAAGGAAAAAAGGGCAGGAATAGGGCATGGTCTTTTGCAGAGACAGTCCTGCAGAAACTGCCTCTGAACTTGGACTTTCAGGCTGGGGGCTGTGGTGTCCATACCTGGAGATCTACTGCTCTCTGAGCAGACCATGGGCCTCTGGTTTCCAGAAGGAGCTCTGCACTTGGGAGTATGAAGCTGCCGAAGGCAATTTTCCCAGTTTGGTCAGCTGGCCACACTCCTCACAGCTTCTGCTGAGCTATCTTGGAGTGGATCTCCTCCTTCAGTCAAGAACTGCAGAATGATGAGGGTTGGAAGGCACCTCTGGAGATATCTCATCCAACCCCCCTGCTAAAGCAGCTTCACCTACAGTAGGTTGCCCAGGATCGCATCCAGGCAGGTTTGAAATCTCTCCAGAGAAGGAGACTCCACAACCTCTCTGGGCAGCCTGGTCCCGGCTCTGGCACCCTCACAGGAAACAAATTTTTCCTCCTGTTCAGATGGAACCTCCTGGGTTCCAGTTTGTGCCCGTTGCCCCTTGTCCTGTCACTGGACACCTCTGAAAAGAGTCTGGCCTCATCCTCTTGACCCTCGCCTTTTAGATACTGATGAGCATTGATCAGCTCCCTTCTGAGTCTCCTTTTCTCCAGGCTAAACAGCCCCAGGGCTCTCAGCCTTTCCTCATCACAGAGATGCTCCAGTCCCCTCAGCATTTTTGTAGCCTCTGCTGGACAGTAGGCTTGAGCTTACAGTCTGTCTTGAGCTGGGGAGCCCAGAACTGGACACAGTACTCCAGATGTGGCCTCAGAGGGACAGAGTAGAGGGGGAAGAGAACCTCCCTCAACTTGCTGGCCACACTCTTCTTAATGCATCCTGGGAGACAACTGGCTTAGCCACAAGGGTCCACTGCTGGCTTGTGGTGCACTTGTCCCTCAGGACTCCCAGGTCCTTCTCTGCAGAGCTCCAAAGATTAGCTAAGAAAGACTAAGATTATTTGTTTTCTATGTGCTAGAATGAAAGTGACTTTTAAAGGTTTGGTTAGGTGAGAAATGATCTCTATTTTTGACAAAGCACAAGGTGGTAGAAACTGTTCTCCAATAAACTGCTAGACAGTTGTTGAAACTTGCACTGTTACATTCTGCCTTTTTAAATTTTTCTTTATGAGTAGTTTGTAATTACTGAAATTACACCTTTTTGGATATGATGTGCATGGGGAAATCACAGTTATTTGCTGTATGTTCAGAGGAAAATTAATCTTGTACTTTGGTCATTTTAAAATAAATCTAATTACTTCTATCTGGACTTGATTAAATTTTAACTGTATGTGGAAGTAGAACTGCTGAGAAGCAGAAATTTCTTTTAAAGATACCATAGGAGATCAACCACTAAACATCCTAGATTGCTTTGAAATGGAATTTTTCCTTTTTGTAGATCAAAGAAGTACTTGAGAACCCTCATTTACTGACAGTTATCAAAATAGAAGAAGCTGGAGATGAAATTGTGAGCAATGCCATTTCTTTTGCTCTGTACAAAGGCAAGTAATTGTTTTCCTGTCATTTTTTGGGGTGGGGTTGGTTGTTTGCTTTTAAATAGATGGGAAAAGATGGGTATTTATGTTCTAGAACAGCATTTCTTAGAGTGGAGCTTGTCTTTATCTGAAGAGGTGTGGACAGCAGCATTATGGCATCTGTTAGTGTGAGTGAGATCAAAACCCAGTCCAGAGAACTGGGAAGTCATTTAACAGAGCTTTGGCAATGCTGGGATGGTATCTCTGAGAGTAGCACACAAGTATGCAACACAACAGCGAGTCAGGAAGCCAAGCATAGGATCTTTTTTGGTTATGCTGCAGAAGTGGATTACTCAGGATCCTGCAATGTAAAATCAAGTCTCTTTTGGTATGTATGTGGATTGAAAAGGCTTGACTGGCATTCAGCAGGATGAGAAGTATCCAGTTAATTACCAGCCAACATTGAGGGCTGCTTCCTAATGCTTTCAAATCCCTGTAACCATGAGTAGATCAGACCTGGGCTCTCTACTATTTCGGCAGAGCAGAACTGGTACTCAGCGAAGGTTGCTGGGCTGACCTTGCTTTCCTGCCTGTGCATGGAGAAAGACTATGAATGTTACAGCTTCTCATGATGCTTCTTGTGTAGGGCCCCATTGGGAATCCTGCAGAAATTCTTTTGTGTAGAGAATGCAGGACAGCGAGCAGCCTGAAAAAAATGTTGTGCTGATTTTGGTTGATGAGATACTCCTAGGAGCTCATTTGTGGCCTATGTTGGACCATAAATAGGTCTCTGAGCCTCCAGCATCCTCTAAAGTCCAATCAGAAAGATCCATGAGAGTCTGGGGAGAGATACTTGATAGGGCTCTTGTCACGTAGAGGGTGAAAAGCAGGGATGAGTAAGTATGCCAAGAAGCTCTTCTGTCTCTGGTCTCTTACCTGGATTGTTCCTCCTCTGCAGCTTTCAGCACCAATGAGCATGACAGAGATAACTGGAATGGACAGTTGAAGCTGCTGCTGGAGTGGAACCAGTTGGACCTGGCCAGTGATGAGATCTTCACCAATGACCGAAACTGGGAGGTACAGACCCCTTCTGTCTGAGTACAGTGACATGGGACAGGGGAGGGGTGAGAAGAGAGAGACATCATCTCAGCACACCAGCCTCTGTGATGAGGAGTATCTATTCCTCCTTGAACTGACATCACTGATTGCAAAGGTTATCTGCCCATGCCAGAAGTACTGTAGGCTATCCAACAAAGGCGGTTGCATACAGAAAGAAAAACCAAACCTGATTCTGATGAAAATGTGGCAATATAAAAGAAAATGTGGCAGTTAGCCACATGTGTGAGACCCTGAGGTAAGCATTACGTGTCTCATGTGCTCCCTAATATTTACTTTTCCACTTCTTCCCAGTCTGCTGACCTACAGGATGTCATGTTCACAGCTCTAGTGAAAGACAGGCCCAAATTTGTCCGCCTCTTCCTGGAAAATGGCTTGAATCTGAGGAAGTTCCTTACCACAGAGGTCCTTAGAGAACTGTACACAAACAACTTCAGCAGCCTGGTGTTCAAGAACCTGCAGATTGCAAAGAACTCCTATAACGATGCACTCCTCACATTTGTATGGAAAATGGTTGAAGACTTCCGAAGAGGTCTCAAAAAAGATGACAAAAATAGCAAGGATGAGACGAAGATATATCTTCCAGTAAGTGATGAACAGTTTGATTCCACTGTGTATCCCCAAAAGGAAAAAACAAGAATTATGTTTCATTTCTGTTATAGCAGGATTTGCTTTAACAATCTCAGCCTTCTCTTACATTTAAGACACTGTCCAATTTTACAATGCATGTAAGGGTCATTTAACTACAAGAAAAATGAGTGAGTTTGAGTGTTGAACTAAAAATATTTTCTATTGGAGCAATCAATGCTCTTGTTATACTTGTAATTTATACCAATATAAATTCAGAGTCTGGTACAGAGGTGCCAGCTAAGCATGAGGACTTTGGAGTCTTATGTTTTGGTACATACTCTTAAGCCTTGCTTGTTGCAATGGTGTCAAGCACCTTCTAGACTTTATTTCATTGTCAGGTAACACCAGACTTATTAGTTATCACAACACAGGCTTTAATATCACAGTGTGGTGGGGGTTGGAAGCGACCTCTGGAGATCATCTTATCCAAATCCCCTGCTAAAGCAGGGTCACCCAGAGCAAGTTGCTCGGGATTGTGTCTAGGTGGATTTGGAAAGTCTCCAGAGGACACTCCACAACCTCCCTGGGCAGCCTGGCCCAGGCTCTGGCACCAGAGGATTTTATCTCTAAAAAACTTTTTAATATAAATATAAAATATAACCTAACTTTATTAGTGTGTGATGAGTGTCAGATAGCTGAGAGAGAGGATTGGTGGGCTGGCTGTAAAAGGAAGAAAATATGAAAACAGGAGAGTGGCAGCCTAGGATTTGTTCCAGTTTAAAACGGTTGGTGAGCTTAGGGCTGAAGAGTTGTTGCTCTTTCTTTCAGGATGAGTGTCCTATCACAAAGCACCCTTTGCAAGCCCTGTTTATTTGGTCAGTTCTTCAGAATAAGAAAGAGTTGTCTAAAGTCATTTGGGAGCAAGTAAGTTGAATTCTCCTTTATTCCTCTTTGCAAATAGTACAGTGGTACTTGCCTTTGGTTTGTAGGCCTCTGAAGGCTCTAGATCCATCTTCAAACATAAAAGCACAAGAGATAATTGCTAGATGACTCTGTAAGGCGGTTTAATATTACTGGTTTTGTGTCTGGGTGCAGATTTTACACTTTCCTAATATGTGAGTCAGTCCAAGCTAGTGTTTACCTATAGCTGTACGTTCTTATCTGTGTTCAAGCTTGGACTTCCTACCCATTCCACAATACGGATGTGTTCTGATCCAGGGTTTTGATTGAAATATCTGATACATTTAGTGATTATATTGAATACATAGTTTGCAGGCTGTAATTGTGAGGCTAATGCAGGCCAAGGTAATGGATGCTGCTGGTTACATTGGTTTTCATGTCCAAAACAGAGTGCTGCTTCCTTGCACGTGTGGATGCTTTGACTGGAATGGACTAACACAGCCTGGGCAGGTCTGGGTACACCCAGCTGGTCCAGACTGGTGGACAGTGAAAATGGTAGTGTGGCTTGTGACAAAGCAGTCCCTTTTTTGTGTGTCTTCAGCCAGAGATGCAAAGCTGATATGCAACTATTAAACACAAGACCTTTTCAGACTGGTCACAAAGTTATCAAACCGGTACACTGATGGTTACTATTCATTTTGTGGTGCTGGGTCTTCGTTTGCCAGTCTTGACTAGGAACCAAGCAGCTGCAAAAAAAAGAGGGATAATTTTTTAAGAATAGATCACATGACTTTGCAGAAGACTTTGTGTGACTTAACTCTCTCTCCATAGACCAGAGGTTGCACACTGGCAGCCCTCGGGGCCAGTAAGCTCCTGAAAAGTATGGCAAAGGTGAAGAATGACATAAATGCTGCTGGTGAGTCTGAGGAACTCGCTAATGAGTATGAGACAAGAGCAGTAGGTAAGTCCCTCCTTGAAGTCCTTTAGAATAGGAAGGGTCAGAGATCAGGAAATTGTTTGCTTTCTTGGAATATTCCTTGTTTTCACGATCTCCAGGTCTGGTGCATACCAATGATTGCATAGTGATGTTTCTCTTTTGTGCAAAAGAGATCACCCTGCTGGTTTTGTTCAGTAAAATGCAAGGCAAGATAATTCATTTAGTTTGCTTGAAAAGCTGCCCTGAAATCCAGCCTGAGTTTTAAAGGAGAGAAATGACATCTCAAAAGGAAGTAGAAAGAAAGCTTTATTTAGAAAACTAGAGATCCACCATTAGATGCTTCCCTATAATGTCAAAATGTGTTTTTACTGTTCGGAAATTTCTTCCACACCATCTGTTCCCAGTAGAAACTGTATGTCCTGTCTGAACAGCTTGCCTTTAGAAGTGAGGGTTGTGAGGGCTTTTTTGGGTAGAGAATTCCTTTCACTGGGAAGAAAAGCTACGTAGCTCTCATAGCAAGGCTGAAGAAGGGTGCCCAGAAACTAGAAGGAGAATATAGAATAAGAGAAGCTTTCTGCATGAGCGCTGTTAATATTTAGGTTGAGAAAAGCCACCCTTTGAATTTGCACGAGTACTTTTGGGGTGTGAGAATAAATTGCATGTAGGGAGCAGGTTGAATTCTGGAATTCTGATCTGCAAAATCATATACCTTCCTTATTCTGAGATGGCAATACTGATGCTCACGGAGAATTTAGATCTAAGTCGGTTACATTTCTTCCTTTGTATGACCTTCAGTTTCTCCTATCACAAGGGCTGTTGACAATATTGAATTTAGCCCTGCATCTCATGGGCTGAAGTGACCAATACTTTCTTATTTAATGATGATAATGGGTGACAGAAGAATGGAGGGATGTTCTGGGTGTTTTAGGACTTCCATTTCCTGAGTGTTAATGCTGATGTTTCCTCAGTGTCTAGTTATCCTGCAAATTATTCAGAGAAACAGGCAAGTAGAAGCCAGCACAGTTGGCAGATACCAGAGCAGAGATTCATTTGTAGCACTCACCACTTACAAAGTTAAGCTTATCTGTGGTGCACCCTGTGGAGCAGAACCTTGGTTCCTAAACTTGGAGGGAGATACAACACAGTGTTGCCTCTGGGGTTTTATTGCAGGTTATGGCCTTGTTCTCCTGCCTGAAGCAGAAAACAGTGTATCTCTAACTGCATTGCTGCCCAGCAGTGTGCTGTCACCACCACAGGTCAGATCAGGGGACAGGTAAAGAGCAGTAGCCCTTGCATGTTGGATAGGAAACCATAGAAATATTCCTGGAAAGGGCTTCAGGAGGCCTTTAGTCCAATCTTCTCATTGAGGTGGTGTTGCCACCAGGACTAAATCAGTTCAGTCATGGCTTCATTTAGCCAAACGTGGAAAATCTCCCCAGGCGGATGTTGTTTTATCACTCCTAAATGTAGACCATGTTTGCTCCTTTTCTGCGACTCATGGAGTCTAGACTGACCCATTGAACGTGAGCCTGATTTTTATGTGTGCATATATCAGCAAAGCTATTTCACTATCTGCTAAGGAGTGGCACAAGGCCACACTGAAAATATCTTACTTGTTACCAGGAAGTGTCTCCTACTTCACAAGGCAAAAACTGCTTAAATAGACTTTCTTAAAGGTATCTACATCCAGCTGGACTTTTTTAGCAAGACATTGAGAAGTGGACAGGTCCCCTTGAAGTTGATCTATCTGTGTATTGCAGCATGTGTGGTCGCACCAGCTGAAGGTATTGCTGTAGGTGTGTGTCCTTGCAGGCACGGTGACAGACTGTTTGTGAAATGCCTGGGGAAAGGCACTGTTGAAGAGAAGAACTTCTAGTGAAGGCTGGTGTGTTTTCTAAGAGGGTGGATCACTCTTCAGGACAATTGCGCTGTCACATACACCAGCAGAACTGCTGTCAAGTGGGAAATATCTGGAGCTGGAAAGAGAAACAATTTTTCACTCTATGCGTGTTGTTAGTGGCAAAAATCTATGGATGGAATAAGGTGCTCGTGAGTCTTCTAAACCAGCTCTGTTTGCAATGCATTTCCCAGTGAAAAAGCATCAGATTCTGCCCTTGCTCAACCCTGCTGTTAATACGGGACTGCTGAGACTATAACTCATTGATCAATGCTAAATGAATGAAAAGGATACAAAATAAGCAGATATACTGAGTCATTTGAGTAGAAGTTCATATTTTTTACTCAATTTTTTAGTGCAGAACTCAACTTAATGCTATCTCTGCATGAGCTGTTTTAATATCAGAGTTTTCCAACCAGCCGTGAATTCTGTGTGACAGCTTAACACGTGCAAGGGAGTTGTAAAGCAACAGGCACGTTGTTCTATCATGCTGAAAATGTGGAAAGAGTTCTTGTATCTGCCTGCTTTAGTATTACAAATATTATACTTCAGAAGTCAGTGAAGACAATTGTACCCAAGTTGTTGGGAAAATTGAGTCTGAAGTTAGAGCTCAGTGTGGGGCTGCCTCTCTCCTCCAGAGCTGTTCACCGAGTGCTACAGCAATGATGAAGAACTAGCTGAGCAGCTGCTGACCTATTCCTGTGAAGCCTGGGGAGGGTGCAACTGTCTGGAACTAGCAGTGGAGGCCAAAGACCAGCAGTTCATTGCACAGCCAGGGGTGCAGGTAAGGTCAGTGAAATGGAAGCGCACAGATTACCACAAGTCTTGTCATCTGGGCAGCATAAAAAAAAAAATAGGCGAATATTCTGGCTTTGAAAATATACATTCACATGAACACTCTGTGAAAGGCCAGTGCTCAGCCACTGTCCTCGTGGAAGTGAGAGCCTCCAGGTGAGGTTTCCCAGTCCTGCGAACATCGAGCTTTGCACGGTGGTGGCGTAGCTGAATCCCACAGCATGCTCACAGAACCAGCATCTGCAGTGCTGGGAGATGCATCCCAGGGTGCCTGGTGGCACAGGGTCTATGGCTCTTCTTCTTCACATAGGAGGTGGCTGATTTGCACACAAATGTTAAAACAGGAGGGGAAGACTTGATTTAGAGTTGTAAATCATAATGAGCTGGGTGATAAACGTGGATGTACTGCCCAGCATAACGTGCCTTATAAATCAAGTCAAGTCCTGCCGAGCCTGACTTTGAGCTCCTTGTCATGTACACTGGAGGATGGCTGGACTAAGGAACTAGCACATGGTTAACGAGGCAGAAAGCTGAAACAGGAATCCCAGTTATTTTGATTGAAATCTCAAACTTTTGGTTTTTTTTGCTAAATCAACTGTCCTCTAATGGCATTTCTAGGTTATTTTGTTGCTGTTAGAACAAATAGGATATTTTCTTCTTCCCTGCAGAATTTCCTTTCCAAGCAGTGGTATGGAGAGATTTCAAGGGATACCAAGAACTGGAAGATTATACTGTGTCTGTTCTTTTTCCCTTTGATAGGCTGTGGTTTCATCTCATTCAGGTAATCAACTGGCTTCTTATTAGCAGAAGCAAAGCAAAGCAAATCAATTAAATATAGAATCATAGGGCAATTCAGGCTTAAAGGGACCTCTGGAGATCATGGAATTGTTTTGGTTGGAAGAGACCTTTAAGATCATCAAGCCCAACTATTAACCCAGCACTGCCAGGTCATCACTAAACCATGTCCCTCAGCACCACATCTCCACAGCTTTTAAACCCCTTCAGGGCTGGGGACTCCACCACTGCCCTGGGCAGCCTGGGCCAGGCCTTGACAACCCTTTTGGGGAAGACATTGTTCCTCATGTCCAACCTAAACCTCCCTTGGTGCAGCTTGAGGCTGTTTCCTGTTGTCCTATCACTTGTTTCTTGGGAGTAGACACTGATCCCACTTGGCTCCAACCTCCTTTCCAGGAACTTGTTGAAAGCAAGAAGGACTCCCCTGAGATTCCTTTTCTCCAGGCTAAACAACCAGATAATACAGTCCAACCTCCAACCTCCTGCTCAAAGCAGGGTCAGCTAGAGCAGGTTGCCCTGATCTTTGTCCAGTTGGGTTTTGAGTATCTCTAAGGATGGAGGCTCCCACAGCCACTCTGGGAACCTGATCCAGTGTTCAGTCACTCTCAAATAAAGATATTTAATGGCTGGATGAGCTTTTCACAGATCTGTCCTCACTCTGATCTGGAGTTAAGATGTCCCAATTTACTTGCGTGCCTGAAGTCAGTGAATGCAGAAGGGCATTATCTTTTAAGTAGTGTCCTGTGCTAAAACTTTGCATCTTTCTCATTTTCACTTTGAAGAGCACAGATGTTTCCAGGCATAAAAGCTATGCATTGAGACCTTTTCCGCCTCCTTTATTTCCTCAGGAAAAAGCCTGTGGAGAAGAGTAAGAAACTCATCTTGTATTATGTGTCTTTCTTCACTTCTCCCTTTGTGGTCTTCTCCTGGAATGTCATCTTCTACATCGCTTTCCTGTTGCTCTTCGCCTACGTGTTGCTTATGGATTTCCAGAAGGAACCTACTGTCCTGGAGATCATCCTTTACGTGCTGGTCTTCATTCTGCTTTGTGATGAAGTGAGACAAGTAGGCAGCGCTTGCAAACCAAAAATGTTTAGTGCTAGATTAAAAGCCTGGTGTTTTTTTTCCCTTAGTAGCATAAGTCAGCGCATGCTGCTTCTCAGTTACAGGGGAACCACTTCTGGGGAGATATGTTCAGGCATCCCAAGGCACAATGAATATTTTTGTTTTTTCCCTCTGATGTTTAATTCCTACTTGTGCCCCAAGAGCTGCAGTGTCCATACAGCAAGAGGAATGTGTGTTGACTTCGAGGCTATGTGGATAAGCTGATGCCAGCGGAGGTATTTCTCAGGAGTGCTTGTCTTGGGATGGCCAAAGCAGTTGAGATTAGGAGGTTAGATTGAACGCATTTATCTGGGCACATACCCCTAAATCAAGCTATTCCTGCCTCTCTTCTCCACATTCCACCCCCTTTTAATTTTTTTTTTTTTAACCAATGCGCAACATACCATTATGTGTTTCTCTTTATCTATTAATGTTCAATACAATTTTTGCTCGTTTCCCGTAGTCCCAAGGACCAGCTTTGGGCTGCCTGCGCTGTTTGTCCTGGTGTGGTGTGAGGCTGCCTTTCTAGCCGGCCTCATAGTTGATATTCTTCTCACTTCCTATGTAAGGGAACATAGGAAATATGTTGTTTTTTAGGCAAGCTGGTCTCTACTAATCAGTGTTCAGAATGGTGGGAAGATGCTGGTGAAATGGGGGAAAAAATGGGTGTGTGGCTTCAGTGTGGTGCTGCTTTCTGGCTGTCCTGTAAGGCATTAGTCTCTGTGTGAGTGTGTGGGTGATCTGCTGGGTCAGCCCACACTGTGGTAACATTTCTCACGTGAGCTCAGATGGTACTGCTGAGTGTGGATGCTGCTGAGCTGAACTTGCTGTGTGGTCTCTTCCCTTTTTTAGTAGTCAAGGTGGTACCCTGTTTGGGGCAGCTTCACTTGCTAAGGAAAATGGGGGAAAAGTAAAAGACTCTGTTGCCATGAAAACACTAATGGAGTGTTTGTTTCTACTGATTTAGGTTCTGGTGTCTCTGGACCTGTCCTTACACTTCCTGCGGGTAGCCAGCAAAAGTCCTGGGGGAAAGCCTTAGGCATAGGAACCTTTTTTCCAGCCGCTGTCCCTATTTCTCACTACCCTGAGCAGGCAGAACAACTTCAGATCCCAGTAATCCCATTAATAGCTGGTGGCCAGACTGGACCAATTTTATTGTGAGAGTGGAGGAAGCCAAAACAGAGACTTTATTGAAGATTTACAGTTATCTTAAGGCAGTGTCCTGGCTTCAAACCTATTTTGCTAAAGAGTAGAGCACAGAGCACTGTCCCAGGAAACGTTCTCCCTGGCTTCATTTGAGGTAGATTGTGTGTGCATTGGTCTAACTCTGCGGTTAAAATAGTATCTGTGTCCTTAATATTAAAAAAAAAAGATGTCTCAGATTTTGTTGTCACATCAAAGGAAAAGTAAGAGTAACATTGCCTGAGGTCCCACTGTCAGCTCGTTTTGGGGAGCAATCAGCCCTCTGACTAGCGAGTGGTGTGTCTGTGGAAGTGACAGCTACGAGATGTTGTTCCAAATTTAAGCAGCTTGTTTCACTGTTTGGGAGAACTGAACTGTATCTGAACCCTAAGCCTCTGGCTCAGCCCCGTTTTCACTTCTGATGGTCTTAGAGGTTTTTAACTAGCCGGAGCTACTTTTTCATATCCCATTTAGAGCTTCCATGGCAGTAGTGAAATTGGAGATGCCTTTTCCCTGCTATCTTCTTAGCCACATGGATGTAGCCTCCAGCCAGGTGAGTGGGTAGACTTGGGCGGTGTGCAGGAAAGCCCCGTTTTCCCAAATGGAGGAGGAATCTGAACAGAACTTCCATGCACACTAACTCTTAGCAGTGGGAACTGCTTGATATTTGAAGGGCTGAGCTGCAGCACAATCTTGGCTGTTCTCACTTGCTTACATGTGTCCACCTGTTTTCTCTCTGTTTCTGCTTTAGACCGAAACTTGTTTCCTTTCTTCCATCCACAACTGTGCCCTCAAAAGAAGAGGCATCAGGCTTAAACCTGCTGCATTTAATCCAGCTGCAGTGCAGTGATACGCTAATCACTTTGAGAGACATTTGGACCACATGCATCCAGCTGTTCAAATACAACACTGTTTCACTGTCACATAGAGCAAGACAACTTATGTTTAGGGAGTTACTAGGCAGAGATGACCCAACATCACGGGTGTCAGACATGCTATCCCCACTCAGTGCTCAATGTTTTGTACCTTAAGTAGTAAGAAAGGGGCGTATGCATCCTTGTGTGTGTGATGCTGAGATAGTGTCTGGTAATATCTTGACACCCTGGTAGCTGCCACAACTGTCCATCTTTGGGATGCATCCTGTCATGTGAAGAAAATAGAACAAGTGTGCAACTGGAATAGCAAAGCGGGGCTTTCTACTTACAGCTGCTTCTGCATTTAGCAGAAAACTCCCCTTGATCTGTTTCCCATAAAAGTACTGAGAGCAGAGTTGCCCACCTTGGATATCACAAAATCATAAAATGGTTTCGGTTGGAAGGGACCTTTCAAGGTCATCTAGTCCAACTCCCCTGCACTGAGCAGGGACATCTGCAACTAGAGCAGGTTGCTCAGAGCCCCGTCCAACCTCACCTGGAATGTTTCCAGAGATGGGGCTTCTACCATATCTCTAGGCAACCTGGGCCACGGTTTCACCACCCTCACTGTAAAAAATGTCTTGCTTCCATCTAGTCTAAATCTCCCGTCTTTGAGTTCAAAACCATCACTCCTTGTCCTTTTGCAACAGGCCCTGCTAAAAAGTCCCTCCCCATGTTTCTGACAGGCCCCTCTAAGTACTGAAAGGTCACAAGAAGGTCTCCCTGGAGCCTTCTCTTCTC
>JAVSBS010024394.1:130446-170383 GCA_033124195.1 Coracias cyanogaster
CTGGCCCAGGCTGGCCAGGGCAGTGGTGGAGTCCCCATCCCTGGAGGGGTTTAAAAGCCATGTAGCTGTGGTGCTGATAGACATGGTTTAGTGGTGACTTTGCAGTGCTGGGTTAGCAGTTGAACTTTGTGATCCTGAAGGTCTTTTCATACCAAAAGGATTCTATGATTCCATGATGCTAATGATGGACCACAGTAATACTGTTCCTCTGAAAGTGCAACCTCCCCTGCCCTAGTCCTGGATGTATGGTCATACCAGGGGAGTCTTGAAAATATTATGTCCTCTGCAATTATTTTACCTCAAAGAGGAGAGGGAATAGTTAGAGGAAACAGGAAGGTTGTTAGGCTGTAGTTGGAGCATGGCAAGCTGCAACTACCATCCCTTGTGACCTGACCAAGAGCCTGTAAAACTGATGGTGTGGCTGTGCAGAGAACCAGCTTGGTTGAAAACTCCCTCTCCTGCCTGTGGTCTGGTTGAGCTGGTCTCATTCCCTCATCTGATGCATCATACTGTCAAATGCACCAGTGCAGCAGTGCAGAGGCAGAGGGGGAGGACGACATGGCCAAACCCGAGGGGAGGATGGAGCTACGTCTGTTAATAACTTTGCCAATATGCACAAGCTTCAGGGTTATGATTTGGACACACTGCACTTACAGAATCATAGAGTGCTTTGGATTGGAAGGGACCCTTAAAGGTCAACCCCCCTGCAGTGAGCAGGGACATCTTCAACTAGAGCAGGTTGCTCAGAGCCCTGTCCAACCTGACCTGGAATGTTTCCAGGGATGGGGCATCGACCACCTCTCTGTGTCAGTGCTAACACTGTGCCAGTGTTGATTTCGCTCTAGAAGTGTGCACATCTTCATTTGCTGCACATGTGTGCATGAGCTCATTTATCAGGAAAAGAAGCCCAAGCCCACAAACCTCAAAAATCCTTAAAAACCCTTTTATGAAGGCACCATACAGACATTCAGCAATTACCTGCTTCTTTTCCCCACAGCAAGCCCTTCTGTTGGAGCAGCAACGCATTCACCAGCTGAGAAACTACCAAGCATCGCTAGAGGCAGCTGGCATGCCTGTCTCTTTCGGAGGGCATCGGCCTCTGTCCCGTGCACAGTCCTCGCCTGCCTCAGCCACCTTCCCGATGTCCGTACAGGAGCCACCCACTAAGCCAAGGTTCACAACAGGTAACGTTGGGGCACTGGAGGCTGAAGCGGTGGGGCTCTGGTTACTGTTTGGCCTTATGTTGTACCTTTTCTGCCCTGTCCCTGCAAAGCCATGTCTGGGGGCTGTGTCTCAGCTGCATTTGGGGACTCCATAGCATTGTGTCTTCATCAAGGATATGATTCAGTCATCTTATGCCCTGTTCTGCTTGTCCCCTCCCTGGAGGGGCGGACACCCTACAGTCCAGACAGAAAATAACCTGCAAAAGTCAAGAGACACAGCACAGTATTTTAATTATGTATCTCCAGAAAAAAAGGACAAGTCATACATCGTGACAGAGCTGATTTAGATGCAAGGCAGAGGGAAGCAGTAGTATTGAAAAAGGGCAACGTGCCAAATGCAGCATCTGTTGGCTGTGTTTCCTGCACCTTCTCCCGTCCCTGCGCAGTCACATGCCATAAGTTACCCATGCCGTGCTCTGTGCCATCCTACCCCTCCTTCTGAAACACAACCTCTGCCCAAGAGTCTGTGCACATAGGTTAGGAAAAATGAGGTAAGTTGATTATTTCAAGACTGAAGAATATCGTCTTCAACTCAAAGGAAAACGATGAGCGCAACGAAAATCAGAAGAGAAAAAAAAAAAAGGCATTAATCTCTCTGGACTAGGGCAGGGATCGTCCCCCTGTACTGGGCACTGGTGAGGATGCACCTCAAATCCTGGGTTCAGTTTTGGACCCCTCACTCCAAGAAGGACAGTGAAGGGCTGGAGTGTGTCTGGACAAGGGCAACAAAGCTGGTGAAGAGTCTAGAGAACAAGTCTAATGAGGACTGGCTGAGGGATGTGGGCTTGTTGAGCCTGGGGAAGAGGAGGCTCAGGGGAGACCTCTTCAATCTCGAAAACTCCCTGAAAGGAGGTTGTAGACAGGTAGGGGTCGGTCTCTTCTCCCAAGGAACAAGCCATAGGACAAGAGGAAATGGCCTCAAGTTGCACCAGGAGAAGCTTTGGTTGGACATGAGGAAAAATGTCTTCCCCGAAAGGGTTGTCAAGGCCTGGCCCAGGCTGGCCAGGGCAGTGGTGGAGTCCCCATCCCTGGAGGGGTTTAAAAGCCATGTAGCTGTGGTGCTGAGAGACATGGTTTAGTGGTGACCTGGCAGTGCTGGGTTAACAGTTGAACTTTATGATTTTAAAGGTCTCTTCCAACCAAAATGATTCTATAATTCTGCGATTAAAGGCAAAAAATAATTGTTCTTCCTGAATCCTGACAACCACCTTTTATCCATCAAAACCCTTTTTATCTATTTAGTAGCCTTAGTAACAGATGAAAGTTAATTTATGTGCAATTTTTCAAGTCCCATGCTGGGTGATTAGGCGGACTTATTTTGAAGTCCGCCTTCATCCCCAAATGTCAAGCTCTATTTTGTGAATGAACATTTTGCAGCATGAAATGTGCCCTAGGAAAAGGAAGGGGAAAAAAATCCAGAACGCCCAAATTAGAGCAACTCATGATTTTGTTTCTCTTTCACATATCCATTTATTCTTACTTAACCCACACTTTTTACATCATTAAAATTGGCACTGTGAATCAGGTTTATTTTCAGACGCAGATGGTATAGTAGTAGTGATATGTTAAACAGGACTTTGTTCTTTCAGCTGCAGGGTAGGGCGCGTGTGCCATCAGCTCTGTGAAAGCCCAAGCAGTGTCTTATTTTTGCAAATCAGGCCTTTAAGTCTCTATTTGTTGTTAATATTGAAACCTTGAATTTCAGCAAAACTGCATTTCTCATGCAACCAGTTGTAGCAAGATTACTCTAGATCTTGGCCTTTGCCCTGGCTCACAGTCAAGCCAGATGAAACTTAAGCATCTAATACACTTAGACCCAAACCTTGGTGTTTTAAAACCAAGGAAGCTTGGCCCTACTTTAAGAGATTATTCATTCCCTCTCTTTCTTCCCTTCTTCTCCTCCAGTATTTAAGTTGTCTTGTCAATCATACACAAGACTTTGAACATACAATAACATTTCCTACCAGAGGATATAAGCTTGACTCAGATATGTACCTCTAAATGTCATTTAAAATTACAGGTAGCAGTAAAAATGCAGATTTTGAGTGCTGTTCTGCTTTGAGAAGACACTGTTACAACGTTATGATTTATTTTCTTGGAGGCAGAGGGTTTTTTTTTTTAAAAAGTGGTTTAAAATAAGAGGTGGAATATCACATTGCTTTTATATAGCACTGCGCTATCTAGTGCAATGGTATGAAGAATGCTTAGTGTATTTCACCTGTAAAATACCCCTTTTCATGGCATTTATCCATGTTAAGACTCCAAGGGCTTGATTTTTCCCTTGCCTTCTGTTACATGCAGTTCTCTATGTTTATACTGCGCGAATGGAGAAGGGAAAAACACAAAATGCTGTGAAGGGAGGAAGCATTGGGTATTCACTGGCAGTAATAAAGGTGCAATGCATAGAAGATGAGGCTTCTGTGCTAGTCCTGTAACTAGTCCTTTGCCCCACATAAGATGTGAAGGACTAGTTTAATTAACCATCACTGTCTGCTTAACAGTGACAGGAAAAAATAGCCTACTACTACAGGCGTGGAAGCACAAAGGCAAGCATTTCAGCTGCTGAGCATGTGTGCGCGAGTTAGCCTGCTCATGTTTTCTTGAAGTTGTCCATGGTGTGTCGGAAATTGTGCTTTTGGAGGTGGATACTAAAGCTTAATCGCTAGGATTGAACTATTCTTTGAAAGGCAGGAAATTAAAAGTCTTGGGTATTTTTCAAAGCAAGCGGTGCTGAAGTGCATCGAGTTTCTTTTTTGCTAGGAAAATCCATCTGTTTGATAAGTGGCTGCTTTGGAGACTGATTCTAACAGGATTATGTGCTTTGGGTTTCAAAGGAATTAAGATCTGAATTGTTGTGATCATTGTGTGAGACGGAAGGAAAAAACAAACCTCAGTCAGTGGCCCTAACGAAGCCAACTGTGATCACTCTAGACACAAATGTGGCTCTTTAGAGATCAGTTATTGTCCAACAGACAAAAGAATTTTCATCACTTTCATGTTCGGGATGTTATATAGAAAATGTTAATGCTCTCTCTGGATAGAGTTAGGCCTAGACAGCTGTAAATTCTGGGGTTTATGTATAATTTATTTTCCTGTCTCTCTCAATGACCAGTACCTGACACTTCAAAGGTACAGGGAACAAACAGCATAATACACCTCTCAGACATGATGTGCGTTACTCCACATGAAAGTAAAAACAGTGCCCTTCCTGACTTCTCCAAGCAATCAGTTGTATGTCCTGAAGCATGACATTTAATTTTCCTTCCCACTAGCATGTATAAGAAAGCTAGTCCTTGAACTTGCCCTCGCTGGCACAAGTGCCCTCTTGACTTTAATTAATACTTCTACCTGCACTGTTCTACACACTTGAATAGGACTTCTCAGGTTAGGCCATTAATTTGCATAGCTCCAATTATCGAGTCTCTGATCTCCTGTAAAAATGGTTCCACAAATTATTCTGATGCTCTGCATTAAAGAATTTCTCATTTCTGATGAAAGCATTTATTCTCTCCTGTGCAGAGCAATACAATTATCTGAACCTCAAATCAAGTGTTTGTTCTGCCAAGAAAAGCGAGCTGGTTATGCTTTAGTGCTGACCTTTAAAAATGATTGTTCTCGTGTCTTAAAGAGTATTGCTTCCAGCACCACTTAATTTAACTTGTAATGGCCAATGTAGTTTTGTATTTTAAGCTTAAATTGCCGAGCCTTCCTTTGTGTGTGTGTCTTCATCCAAGTGTGCCCAACCACAGGAAGGAACTTGGAACAGTTCCCTTCTTTCCAGTGGTTTAGTTTTGAAAAAAGAGAAATGTTGAGTCACGTGTGATTACAGTATAGAGGAACTTCATTGAGACTCTGCTGTTGTCATTGAATCATTGTGAACAGAGAAACTGTATAGATCAACCAAATTCTCTAAATCCCACTGTGGACTCCTGCCACTCCCTTTCCTGAAAACTTTTTCTTTAACCCCTTTGTCTACCTACATTGGATAGGCTCAGTTACTAAAACCGATTTTAGATGTATGCATACATTTTAAAGACATGTAGCTTTCCAGTCCTTGCGGATGAGGCCGTACTGGTTTGTGTGGATGGAGATCTCACCCACAGCTACCTGCATTTACTCTCTCTGGTGCAGCACTCTCATCTGGCACCAAGGACGATGGGCTGATAAATCCCACTGTCTACTTCTGAGTTGACACCAAACTTTATCAAGGAGTGTAGTGATAGGACAAGGGGTAACAGTTTCAAACTGGAAGAGAGTAAGTTTAAATTAGATAATAGGAAGAATTCACTGTGAAGGTGGTGAGACGCTGCAACAGGTTGCCCAGGGAAGTTTTCACTGGAAGTGTTCAAGACCAGGTTGGATGAAGCTTTGAGCAACCTGGTCTAGAGGGAGGTGTCCCTGCTTATGGCAGGGGGGATTGGAACTAGGTGACCTTTAAGGTCCCTTCCAACCCAAACCATTCTATGATTCTATAATTCCCAAAAAAACCCTAAGAGATAGCTGCACTGTAGGAAGACAAGGGAAGAGCAGGAGAGTATAAGGTCAATGCAAAAAGCTGTGTTTTTTCATTTGCCTTTATCTTTGGTTTGGTCTGTGTTGACTTCTGCTCTACCAGGTTCTAGGGTTACCCAGGTACAAGATAGTGAACAAGATGGAGACTTTTAACATTACTAGGCATTGCTTTATCTATGTATATAGAGTTGCATCACCATAGTTTTTCAGGAATTACTATTTGTAACAATTTGTCCCTTCACTACGCTCCCTGATGAAGAGTCCCTTCTCATCTTTCTGTAGGCCTCCTTTAAGTACTGAAAGGCTGCAATAAGGTCTCCCTGGAGCTTTCTGTTCTCTAGGCTGAACAACCCCAATGCTCTCAGCCTGTTCTTAAATGCATGCTGTCACCCAAAGATGAATTTGCTTCCAAAATGAATGAACCTGAGATTAGGATGCTGCAGTGTGATGTGCTAGTTTGAATGAACTCAGACTGGGAAGCTCTTATGGACTTCCAGCCTTACCATTGGGCTGCAGCATCTTCTCAGGTAGTGTTTAGAGCCTGTGGCTTTGCCCAGCAGCTCCTCATGAAGTCAGATGCTGTGAATCAAACCTGGGAGAACTCTACAGAGGTTTGCAGCACAGTCTTACTCAGCTGAACTTTGGCTAACCCAAAGCTAGTTAATTAACTAGCACTCTGTTCTCTTCCTAGAACTGACTGTGGTTTGGACTTTGTTGGGGTTTTTTTTCTTTGCACTCACCTACAGCAAAGTGAGGAAGTACCAGATGAATCCCCTAAGGCTGAATACCTGAAAGTGTCAGTGCCAGGGTTTGCCTCACAGGGGAAAGACGAGTTTTTCAGTGGCAGAACATGCCTACTCTCTGTCAGAAGGCATTGACTGCAGCTCAAGCCAAGCTTGGGTACAAGCAGCAGCATGGTGCTGTGCTCCAGGCTGCATGTTCATGGATGTTCTCAGAGTCTGGTTTCTTATAGGTCCCTTTGAACTCCATGCAGTTGCAGATTGTGCTGTTTATTGGTATGTGAACATGGCTACATGAAAGCTCCTTGAGCGTGCCCCTCTGGGATTTCAGAGGAGCAATACTGGAGTGCAGACCCTTTAACATCAGGTTATGGAAATAGCTCCTGCCTCTGCTGCTCATTCAAAGGCTTTGGGTTCTCATCCTGACTTTTTATTTACAACTTTGCTTTCAGATAGATATTTCTTGTGAGAAACCGTACTCCTTGAAAAAAAAACAACAAAATCTAGCCACTTCTGTTTTCTGGAGCTTCTGGCTGAAGGGAAGGGTAGCTTTAAACATTTAACTATGTTTCTCTTGCTAGAGGGGGAAAAAGAGGTCTTTTGTCCTCGAGACTGCATAGCTGTGGAGGACCTGCTGGTTTTTGCAGTGGAACATTGGCTATGAAGTCATAACTCCCCTTCCAAAACCATACCAGGGCAACTCTGGAGCATGAATCAAAGTCTCCTACGTTGTTGTCATGCCATAAATACTAATGCAAGGGGATTTAACTGCCTGATTCCCACATTCAAATGAAACACTACTAAATACCTGCATATCCTGCTGAATAATTATGACCAAGTGTGTGCTAATAGCCTTAATTAGCATGTTGTCAAATAATGTTGATGCAAAGACTTCAACACAAACTATTTTATGAAACATAGCACCTGCTAACAATTTATTCCTTCTGGTTTTTAATCCCAAGCCCTAGAGTCATTTTAGCAGCAATTAGAAAAGTGCCTAGCGGAAAAGCTGCAAGTCAGTCATAGAATCATAGAATGGTTTGAGTTGGAAGGGATCTTAAAGAGAATCTCAGTCCAACCCTCCTGGCATGGGCAAAGGGACAACCTTTGAGGTTGCTCAAAGCCCCATCCATCTAGTCTTGAACACATCCAGTTTTGGGGCATCTACAACCTCCCTGGGCAACCTGTTCCAGTGTCTCACCACCCACATAATGAAGTACTTCTTCCTAATTTCTAGTCTAAATCTCCCGTTTTCCAGTTTGAACCCATTACTCCTCATCCTATCGCTACAAGCCTTCATAAAAAGTCCCTTCCCAGATTTCTTGTAGGCCCTGCCTAGCTCAGATTCCTGCAATGGCACCTCTGTACTCACACTGATGCTTTCACTTGTCACCTATTTCTGTCACTGTCACAACTTCAGCCTGCAGAGACATTGGTGACTAATTTCTTTTCCATATCCACTGAGGATTTCCAGGGAACGGGATCATTATAGGTTTGGTTCTGTCTCAAAGCAGCATCTTGGATTTTCATTTCTTTAGAGCTCTGTGGCTCCTGGTAGAACACAGTCTTTGTCTAGAGGTGTTCAATTGAATACAAAGTGCTATTGTTTAAAAAAAAAAAAAAAAAGCTTTATTTCCATATCTTACAAATTTTTGTATTTTTTAACTGAGAGCAATTTTCTAACCTCTGCTGCAGGCCTTGTCTATGACACCTTGATGCTGAAACACCAGTGTACCTGTGGAAACACAAACAGCCATCCAGAGCATGCAGGGAGGATCCAGAGCATCTGGTCCCGGCTTCAGGAGACAGGTCTCCGTGGCAAGTGCGAGGTAATAAAAATACCAGCAAAGGGGGAGATGGGTTTGTCTGACTGATTCAGTTGCTGGATATGAGCACTTCTGGGGACTGCTTTCTGGTTTGGGTGATAGCGTAAGTACTGAACCTGCAGCTTGGGCTGTTGACTGCTACCTGGATGTGCAAACTTTATACTTGAGATTTTTATAGCTCCAGCTGTTGGCAATGTTCTGCCATATGTGGCCTAGATTTAATCCATTCCTAGATGACTGCTTATGCTTGTGAGTGCGCATCTGTCAGGAATACTTTCCTAGCGATCTGATTTCATGGTGTTTTGATGACTCTTAGAAATTTCATGCAATGTGGGAGAATGTTCTTGTCTGATGTTGCAGTGAATCTGCTCCTGTAATTTTCAGTCCTATTTCCTGTAAACTGAAAGTGATCATAGAATCACAGACTGGTTTGCATTGGAAGGAACCTTCATGGATATAGTTGTGTGGAAGTCAGTCTGTTCTCCTAAGGAACAAGGGATAGGATGAGGAAACAGTCTCGAGTTTTGTCAGGGCAGGTTTAGGTTGGACATTAGGAAAAATTTCTTCCCCAAAAGAGTTGTCAAGGGCTGGCCCAGGCTGCCCAGGGCAGCAGTGGAGTCCCCATCCAGTGGGGTTTCAAATCCATGCAGATGTGGTGCTGACAGATGTGGTTTAGTGGTGACCTGGCAGTGCTAGGTTAATGGTTGGACTTGATGATCTTAAAGGTCTCTTCCAACCAAAATGATTCTATGATCTAGTCCAACCCCCCTGCAGGGAACAGGGACATCTGCAACTACAGCAGGTTGCTCAGAGCCACGACCAGCCTCACCTGGAACGGTTCCAGGGATGGGGCTTCTACCGCCTCTCTGGGCAACCTGGACCAGTGTCTCACCAGCCTTACTGTAAAAAATTTCTGCCTTAGATCTAGTCTACATCTCCCCTCTTTTATCTTAAAGTTGCCACCCCTTATTCTGTCACAACAGGCCCTGCTAAAAAGACTGTCCCCATCTTTCTTATAGAGCCCCTTTAAGTACTGAAAGGCCACAAGAAGGTCTCCCTGGAGCCTTCTTTTCTCCGGGCTGAACAACCCCAACTCTCTCAGCCTGGCCTCACAGCAGAGGGGTTCCAGCCCTCACATCATGGCTCAGGCCTCCTCTGGCTCTGCTCTAACAGGTCCATGTCTCTCCTGTGCTGAGGACTCCAGAGTTGGCCCCAGCACTGCAGGGGGTCTCACCAGAGCAGAGGGGCAGAATCCTCTCCCTTGACCTGCTGCCCACACTGCTCTGGATGCAGCCCAGGATGTGATTGGCTTCTGGGCTGTAAGCGCACGTTGCCAGCTGATGTCCAGCTTTTCACCTGCCAGTACTTGGGGGGGCCAAGTCCTTCTCCACAGGGCTGCTCTCCAGCCCTTCGGACCCCATCAGAAGTGCAGTTTCAGTCAGTCTGGGAATGGGCAGAGATTCTCACAGGACTTGCAATTCAGAAATAGAGAGTCAGGTAATTAAAACAATAAATTAAATCTGCATCTTTGATCAAAAGCATGTGCGTGTAGCCAGGAACAGATTACTGAATGAGCTCTGTGAAGAAAGAGAAGCCAGAATCCTTCAACTGTCCCAAAACAGTTACCCTCCTGCCACTCCTCCATGTTCCATCTGCTCTTAGCGGGTCACACCAAGACTCCTGTGGCATTTTTGGCAGCAGATCAAAGCGTGCTCCAGCAGAACTACCCTGAAGTCTCCCAGCAGCAAGCACTAAGTACATCAATCCTAGCTCTTGTCAAGACTGTACCTTCCTTTCCCCGAGCAGAAGAACCTGTGTGGTTGGGTTACATCCGTTGAGCACAGGAATCCACACCATGGGGCAGTGTTTGTCACCAATGTGCTTAACCGGTCCCAGTGCAAGAGCATTAGCGTAGGACATCTGGACTGCAGGAGATGATGTGTTAAGGAGCTCTAAACCTAGAAAATCTTGACCCATAGTCCTTTTAGAAGTTAGCAGTAAAAACATGTTGCCAGTAATTTCTAGCATTGCTGGATATATTAAAACCCCTCTTTTGATGTAATTAAAAGCAATCGGAACTCTGGTGTACATAATATGTGTGACAAAAAGTGAATTGAGCAAGGAAACAATCCTTACCATTGTGGTGGGTGGAATACTTACCCATGAGGACATCCAGCAGGGTGAGATGAGGGGGAGGTGGACAAGCTCCCCATGTCACTGGCCAGTGCTGTGTGGTGGTTACTTTCTGCTTTTCTTCCTTCCCAGTGGTATATGAATGGCAGTAAGTATTTCTCAGATCTGTGGAACGTTATGGATACGCTAGCAATCTTCTACTTCATAGCTGGGATTGTCTTCAGGTGAGTAGTATTTTATCTTTTCTTGTGGCCACTTGATGGCTTTGCTTCCTTTCCGGGTTTTGACTACAAAATTTTGGGAAATGACTTGTTAGTGAAACTCCCTGTTCTTTAGGAAGGCCCCAAATACTGCCGAGTTTTGACTCTAAATCTGTAAAAGAAAATAAAGTGATTAGGGAACATCTGCATGCAGTATTTTCTTTTTTTGTGTGTGTATTGGAAGTTGAGTCTATCCCTGAAGTCAAAGGTGACTTTCCTACATTTTCTGGGCTAGCAGGAGAGCTGTTCTTAATGCATAGGTTTCCATGAGCATGGTTAGGAGATGATTGAAATAGGCTTAGGTTTCATGGCAAAGCCTTCAAGACTGGCTGTATAGAGCCTACTAGAGAAAGTTGCAGGGTGAGGTGGTTAATATCTCAGAAGTTCTTTGGGATTTTCCCTGGCTCCTATTATTGACTATTTAGCATGATAATCTTGGCTCTCTGAGCTTTAGTGTGTTGTATTTAGTGGTAATGTTCCTATGGTGGTCTAAACGGAATATCAGTAGCTCACATAAGCTGTTTTACATGGGTGGGTGAGTTAACCACCATGACAAAGAAATCATGGGAACACATTATACAGTATAAGTGTTTGGTCAACTGGAACTTAGTTCTTGTTGCCTCCATGAAGCAGAGTGGTCATTGCACTGATGTTCTTGGAGGGCTGTGGAACTAGCTAAAGGTACAAAATTTCCTTGATGTTCATAGCTTTAGAGGGGAAGAGAAGACACAGTGATGACTAAGATAGGAAGGGTGTAAACAAGGTGTGCTTGAACCAGTTCAACCATCCATCATCAGGTGGGAGTGGGTGGGAGAGGCCATGAGGTGCTGGGTACCTGTGCTCTGTTTTCCATTACTCACTT
The DNA here is from genome assembly GCA_033124195.1 of Coracias cyanogaster. NCBI lineage: Eukaryota > Metazoa > Chordata > Aves > Coraciiformes > Coraciidae > Coracias > Coracias cyanogaster. The sequence goes on from JAVSBS010024394.1 coordinate 142,003, forward strand.
TCTACTCCCCATTTCAGTGTTTCACTGTACTTTTACCTGACTTTTTGCATGCTTTACCCAACACTTCTCTTCATTTTCTTTTACTGTCTCCATCAGGCTTCACTCATCTGATGAAAGCTCTTGGTATTCTGGGAAAGTCATTTTCTGTTTGGACTACATAGTTTTTACTCTGAGGCTGATCCATATTTTCACAGTTAGCAGGAATCTAGGACCCAAAATTATTATGCTGCAGAGGATGGTAAGATTCTGGCAGCTATTCAAGAGAGTCTAAATAAATGATGTGATGCCTTGTTCTTCCTCACCACCGTTTTGATGATGGCAGCAAGTTCTCTCCTTCTCTTAAATCTGCTAAGTGGGATTAATTAAGATTTAAATAGGACCTAATTAAGAGCATGGCCTCTTTCTTTCCCTCTGCATAGGGAGACAATAAAGATCATTCTGAAGAACAGAAGAAGAAACTTGTTTCCTGGTAGCTTTTGTCTTACATGTCTCCAATGTTTCAGTGGCATATTCCACCACTCTTGTTGCTCACACAAGCACTCTCCAAACAAGACAGTGATGATAAATGGTATGGGAGGAGGATTTTTTCTCTTCCACTGCATCCTCACACAAGTAACTGGAGGAGCAGATGGTGAGGAGCCTCTCATGGAGTGGCTGGGCTAATTTCTGTCCTTTGTAGCTGGAGGGGATGTCTGCAGGCTGGGAAATGTAGTAGGAAGAGGGTGGGGTTCCATCTAATACAGGTATGGCTTGCTGTGGGTGTGGGAATGAGAAGCATGGGAGAGCTGCAGTATATCTGCTTGAATCCTCCTTCCAGTGATACCTCTGCACATGTGCACATACACTCCAAGGAGAAGACATTTGCAGTGTGCTCAACATGGGGAGCATTTGGGGAATGGCACTCAAAGGGCACATGAAGCAAGTATTGCTACGTGTCCTTAGGAGACATTTTGCCCGTCTTTCTGCGTTCCAACCATGGTTGGGTTTTCTTGTGCTGTACGAAAGGACTGGCATACATGTAATTTAAAAACCACCTATGTGGTGGCAATAGAAGTAACAGTGTGATCTGCGTACAGCTTACCCAAAAGCCTTTATTTTGCCATGTAGCGCTGCTGCAAAGCTGACGTCTAGAGATTACCTGGTCCTAGAGTGCCTTATGATATGGAAGCAGCAACACAGGCTTGCTTCCTGTACACCTTTCTCTTGTTTAAGCATCTTCGGAAAGGATGAGTTTTTGAGTAAGTCTAATAATAAAGATGTTTGGGGCTAGTGGAAGGGCAGATATCAGTGAAGGTGAGTCTGCAGCAAAGGGGGAAGCTCAGCTGGGATGTTACCAGTCTTCAGTTATACTGATACTCCTAGCCAGGGTGTCTACACTATAAATGCTGGTTTGAAGCCATCGAGGGTGGCATTTTTAGAAGTGGTGGCTGTTTTCACCTGACACTTGGCTGCAGGATCTGCAGCTACAGGTGCTGCGTAAATAGTCTTTGTACGTGGATCTGGCTTTTGTGAGTGGAGCCTGGCTGATGCCAGGGGGATACCCTGTATTCTGAAACATGCCTTGGTTTTATGGTTGCAGAAACATTTCTGAAGTTCCAGTCAATTATTTGCATATGTGTGACGGTGACTGTAAATTTGTGGAGCAATGATCTGAAAACATGCATTAAAATGGTGCTAACTTGTGTAGGCTTTTCTAATATTTGTTCTCCACCATAGTATCAAATCAAGAAAGAAAAAACAGATGTGTGTGTCTTTCAACAGGCATGCAGTGGGGCATTGATCCATTTGCTTGTTGTCCTTTTTCAGATGATAGATGTCTTCTTTTTCCTGTTCCTCTTTGCTGTGTGGATGGTGGCCTTTGGTGTGGCCAGGCAAGGCATCCTGAGAAAGAACGAACACCGCTGGGAGTGGATATTTCGATCTGTCATCTATGAGCCATACTTGGCTATGTTTGGCCAGTACCCTGATGATGTTGATGGTACCTGTTTTCCATGAGAAGCTCTCCTGGGTGGGTTGGAAGACTGTCCTTTCAGTGGTTGTCTAGTCCTGTGTTGACCCCTTTCCTCCAAGCGGCAACAAGGCAAGGTTTTATCTCTGATGGGGAGGTGGGAAAGGAGGCTGCCACATGTATTGTGGTCAATGACAGTACCTGACAGTACCCAACGGAAAGAGGGGGAGAGGGTTCACTCTTTGCTCTCTTCTCTTGTCCTTGAGGTACCACCTACAACCTTGACCGCTGCACCTTTTCTGGGAATGAGTCCAAGCCCTTGTGTGTGGAGCTGGATGCCAACAACCAACCCCGCTTCCCAGAGTGGATTACCATTCCTCTTGTCTGCATTTACATGCTCTCCACTAACATCCTCCTTGTGAACCTGCTCGTGGCCATGTTTGGGTACGTAATCAAGGAGCAATCACTTGCTTTTGATCTCTGTATCAATATCCCTCTCAGAAAGGGAATAAAGTCCTGGACAATGGTAGGAAGCCAGGCCTTGGACTCTGCCTGTGCCTTTTGCAGAGGAATTGCTGGGAGTAGTCTGGACAGGCCTCTCAAGTGAAGGGGGGTGGTGTGGGAAGGTGAACAAAGGTGAGATTATTCAGCGCTTCTCACAGCGGTCTGATCAAAACGGGTGCAATGTCCTGGGGATGGATTGCTGCCTCTATTCTTACTACTTCTCTAAGTGTCCTTTGCACACAGTCTTTTCGTGACACTCTGGTTTTATTAACCAGAACTGCTGCGTGGTGATAATGGGTCTGGTACTGCTCTAGTGAACCTGCTGTTTAATGTTCTGACTTATACCACAGGCAACAGGCCATGTCTTGGGAGGTACTAAAGGACTTGAAAAATGCCATCACCTCTGGTTTTATATGGTAATTTGTCTGTCTGTTGGTCTACCACTCAGGAGGCCTATTATGGTTTCTTGTGAGGTGTTACACCACACAGATAGGTCAGACACCTGAAATGTGGTACTGGTGACTGCCGACTTTATCACATAGCCAGCACTGGTTTGGCAAATAGAAATGGTTGCAGTTGTGCATGTTACCAAGTATATACTGGGTGTAAACCATAACTGGTCCTTATGGAAAAGTTTCCTCAGCTTCTCACAGAAATCTTTGGTGTTTACACTGTGAGCTTTGACACAGACTTGAGTTAATAATGGGAAGTCCTTCCCATCAGACTTCTGGAGTGTGTTGCCCTCCTGTTCCTCTTCCGACTTGTGAATACAGTTGGATCGGTCCTGTGGCTCTGTTCTCCTTCCCAAGCTGGCTTATTTTCTGCTCTACACCCCCTTTCAGCCTAATAAGAATACTTACAAACCCTGGACATTGTTCTTGGGGTCCCCTGTGTTTATTTTTGCGTGTTTTGATGGTACTTTGGCAGTGATAGACTTGGCAGGAATTTGCTTTGGCAACAGGAGTATTTACAGGAACTGCTACTAAGGACCTTTGCTTTGCCTCAAGAGGGTCTCCCTTCTGGATGCTAGTGCCAATTTTTACTGGCCTGAGATGAGATGTATTAATGTGGTGAGTTGGGAACATCTCACCTTTGGGATCTGCTCTTCCCTCTGTTCTGAACCTTTCTTCCCATGCTGAGATAGACTCTGAAGACAATCAGAAAGGTGATTGTTGGCAGGCAGCCAGGACTGGTGCAGCCTATCTATTTATTGTACCTATGTTTTCTTAACCTTTGCAGGTTATGCTTATGCTCACTAAAAAGGGTGAAAGCAATTCACTTTAATAAAGGAAATCATAGCAGTAAGGCTTCTACACTAGAAGCCTTTGATATTTGTTAGAGCACCTAATGGTAAATGCTCTGGTTTATGCAGTTGTGCCAGTAAAAGCCTAGGGTTTTTTGCCAGTGTAGCTTATTCTGTGGAAGGCTCCAGCACCAATTCTCTAAAGACACTCTCAGAGCTTTGCATAGTTCATTTTCACAATAGATGGGACAACTTAATCAAGCAGGAGCGCTGGATTGTACTGAAGTCAAGAAGCCCAGAGGGCTGTGGGGGTGCCAGGGACCAGGCTGCCCAGAGGAGTTGTGGAGTCTCTTTCTCTGGAGAGATTCCAAACATGCCTGAATGTGAACCTGGGCAGCCTGCTCTGGGTGACCCTGCTGGAGCAGGGGGGTTGAATGAGGTGGTTTCCAGCGTTCCTTTCCAAACCTCACCATTCTGTAGTTGTGTGAGATGAGTTCTTTGGGGGATAACCAGGGCTGTATGTATTTTCTCTTTCTTTGCCTGTTAGTTACACTGTTGGATCAGTACAAGAGAACAACGACCAGGTGTGGAAGTTCCAGCGTTACTTCTTGGTCCAGGAGTACTGCAGTCGCCTAACCATCCCCTTCCCTTTTGTCATCTTTGCCTACATATTCATGGTGCTGAGGAAATGTTTCAAATGCTGTTGTAAGAAAGAAAGTAAAGAACCATCTATTTGTTGTGAGTTGGATTATTCTTTACCACCTAAATTCAGTTCTGCGGCAGGCGATGGCATGGTGTGCTTAAAGCAGGCAGTGTTTTGGTGGGAGGTTTCCAAGTGCAATGTAGACCTTGGAGGAGGTGTTTGTACTGGAAATGAGGAGCAGCTCATTCATGTTCCCTAGCAATGGCAATCCACTCTGGTGCTGGAAATCTCTTCAATAAGATTCAAATCAAAGTCCCTGGCTGCTTCTTAACCATAACCTTCCCTCAGTACTCCTGTTGTGCTCTTTCTGGGACACGGGAAATTACACTTTTTATGCTAAAAATCCAGTTGAATATGGTTGTGGTCCCCATCCCCCATTAGTTTTGGGTTTTGGCTGGTTAGAGACCTTTTGTATTCTACTAAGAGACCTGCTCTACTTGAGTACTCTGCAGAGATACCTGGTACTTTCTTGTCTCAGCCATTTCGAGGCAGAATCACCTCATATGTAAATCAGTTAAGTCTTCAGATTAATCCTATCTGTTTAGGGCTGCCTATGCTGCTTCCTAGCTTTGAAAGGATTGTGTTTTTTTCTGTATTAGAGCACTGAATAAATTTATCCAGAGCCTGCAGCAGCTGAAAGCCATCTTTATGATCTGCCTAGAAGATGTAAACCATCCCATTTGTCATTAACATCTGGCAGTGCATCCCTCCTGCACTCAAGAGCAGAGATCGCTGACCTTGCATGCTCTGAACGTTTAGTTAACTAGTACAAGAGGTGGTCCTAATCTCTGTTCCCACCCCACCTTTTGGAGTTGTGTTTCTTTTTCTTTTTCTGTTATGGTCTCCCAGCTAACACAGCTGGTAGCTGTTAGGGCAGCCTAGTAGATGACAACCATCCTCAGAGGCTCTTCTGTCTGCTAGTGAGTGACTGAAAGGGAATAGAGAGTCTGTTGTCCCTGTGGGCATGGCCAAATGAGCAAACCCCCTCGAAAATGCAGGAGGGACTGTGTCAGTCCACTGGCTATTTCCCGCTTATTTACTCTGTGAGAGGGCACAGATATGAATTGTTTTAACAAGCTCATCCCCCCAACAAATGATGTGTTTTCTTTTAAATGCCATTCAGAAGCAGATGAGAGAAGGTAAGTTAAGTTAATTGACAGACTTATTCCCATCCATCAGCAACCTGACTGCTGCCCTGGAGCACAGGCTGGATTTGTTCTTCGTTTAGCAGAAAGATGCCTGCTTTGGGGTATAAAATTCCTTAGAACTGACCAAATTGTTTTAGTCTTACTGGAGAGGTTGTTTAATGGCAGATATTTTTGCCCAAGTGATGCATGGGTGATGTTACAGTTCTAAAAGCAAGTGGAAGAATTAATTAGAGCCAGAATATCTGGTTGAGCTGATGACAGGAACTGAGAACTGCATGGAGAAAGCACACTAATGTCTTGACTATTGCAAAATCCTGGCTTTCCCACTTAACTCCTATGAAAATGTTGGGATTCAGGTGCTTAAATGCTCATTGGTATCTGGGAGAACAACTGAGGCTGTGTGAGGTCAAAGGAGCACTGGGTGGAGGAAAGGGGACTATGGTCATTTGCCAGCTGTGGGCTTCTTTTGTCTCAGCTAACTTTTTTTTTTATTAAAACCTATGTGGTTTGTGCTGCCCTGTTGGAATAGGATAAAATGCAGAAGTATTACCCTGGAGGACTTGAATGCCTCAAAGTGGTTTGGTCTGTGTCACTAATTTACAGCAGCAACAGGAGATGCTTTTTAGAGAAGACAATGCTTTGTCATGTTGAAATGTAGTTCAATGAAAGTCATACGCCATGGTTCTTAACTTATATTACTCTTAATGGTTCAATATGAGATAATGTAGACATAAATGGAAACCTCAAACAGACAGGAACTTTCTGGAATGTCTAATGCCTGTTGAAGCAGCTGCCATTTCATGAAGCGCTCATGTTAACCAAGACTCAAAAAATTCACAGAATCTCTGCATAGTGGGGATTGGAAGGGACCTCTGGAGATCATCTTGTCCAACTCCCCTGCTAAAGCAGAGTCACTCAAAGCAGGTTGTGCAGGATCACATCCAGATGGATTTTCAAAGTCACCAGAGGAGTCTCCACAACCCCTCTGGGCAGCCTGTAAGGCTGAATTTCTGTCCAGAAAGACATTTGGAGCTTGCTAGGGAGTTTTTTTTGTTCATATTTTCTTTTCTTAATCAACTCTGCTTGCCAGGAACACACAGAAAAATGCATTAAAGTCATGTTTATCAGTGCTGTGTCACAGGTGGGAAGTGGGACTGTGAAGGCTCTGGATGCAGAGAAGGGAGTGAATAGTCTCTGACTGCAAGCGCTAACCCAGTGTTTTTTGCATTTCCCAGGCTCAAAAAATGAAGACAATGAAATCCTGGCATGGGAAGCTGTCATGAAGGAAAACTACCTTGTCAAAATCAATACTAAAGCACATGATTCATCAGAAGAGTAAGTCTGCCCTTCTTTGTCTTCACTCTAAATTTTCTGTTTAATAGTTTTAGTGAAGGCAGATTTTCAGCAGCCCCAAATATTTACAGACTAACAACTGGATAAATAAACTTAGCATAAATGTGCCTTTGATTTTTTCTAAGTAATATGATGGCTTTTTTTTTGTCTGCTGCTGCAGACTGTCTTCAGAAATAGTTGATGGGGCTGGTAAAATGCTAATAGCGATATTGCAAGGGTTATAATGGCATCTTATGCACACAGGAGCTGGGTAGATGTATTAAATACACTTGGTCCAAACGTCTGTCACGGTATTTCTCAAATTATTTCACCTTTTTGTATTTGAGTCTTTATCTTTTTCCACCAGAGGAGAAAATGTTGTCTTCCTATAGTGTTTTGATATCTCATTGTGGGTAGCGGTGCTATAGCTGACTGGCTTTGTAACATTAGAGGTTTAGACTGGAAAATGTCTTCCCTGAAAGGGTTGTCAAGGCCTGGCCCAGGCTGCCCAGGGCAGTTGTGGAGTCCCCATCCCTGGAAGGGTTTAAAAGCCGTGTAGGTGTTGCGCTGAGGGACATGGTTTAGTGATGACCTGGCAGTGCTAGGTTAATGGTCAGATTCAATCTTAAAGGCCTCTTCCAGCCAAAACGATTCTATGATTCTATGATCATGCAGTTAGTAGAGAATAGTGTTAGACCTGCAATGTCAAGCATTCCCACAGCATCAATCTATATGGAGGTCTGTAGCATGAGTAGGAAAGACTTCTGGGGAAAGGAAGATGCTATTTGGCATGATCATACTTGAAATTTGATGACTTGGATTGTCTTTGAGTGCCAGTTCATGGCACTTTAGCTTTGGGATCTGTCTCAGTGTTTTCAGAGTAATAGTATAAGAGGAAAGAGAAATATAAAGAAAAGTAGAATACAGAACAGTAACCTGCTGTGTTTGATGGCATAATTTTGTAGCTAGCTTCCAGCAGCTTGACTATTTCCCTAAATCAAATGTAAGGCAAGAGCTGATAAGAATGGGCAGGAAAAAATAGACTCTTCCATACCCCTCTGCCCCTGCTGTGGACATTGTTGTCTATACCTAAGTGTTTCAGACTACCTGGAGGCATTGGATATATCCCAAACAATTGAAAAATAGCTTTTATACTGGAAGCAGAAATGTCTTGACAAGAAAAATGAGATAGTGCAGCACTAACAGTAATTCATCTGTTAGTTAATATACTTGTGATAAAACCAGTGCCAAGCCACCTCCAGGCATGCCTTCTGGGGAGGATGAAACGCGTGTTCCCAAGCAGGGATGGCTGTGGATGGTCGATGGTCTGTTTTGTACCTGAGCCTTGACTACATGCAAGGAGGGCAATCTTCTGACAGCTTCAGACTCTTAATTACCTTAGCCCCACTCTCTGACCAAAGAGGACTAGCTCTCTCACCTCCAGATAGATTTCTACTGCATAGTTTTTCAAAGAGGGGGGTGGTTAGCCAAGTCTTCTCCAATACCGGTACTCAGCCCTTTCTTCTGTGTCCTCTTTCTGTTTGCAGGATGGTGCATCGATTTAGACAACTGGATGCAAAGGTACTTTGTGTTTCAGACTGCTCTGGGGGATGTGCTTCTGTCTGGTAAAGCCAGGAGTGGTCCACATGGAAAACCAGTGCACTTTTAATGACTGTGATACTGAAAAAGACCTTCATGATGGGGGTTTTTTGAGGCTTGATTGAATTATGTGGGAATCTGAAGTGGGGAGTTGCTTTGGTGTGAAGAGCAGACTTTTTAGAAGTCCAAAGGTGAAAAGGCCCATATATACTTCAGAATACCTTTTCTGATTTCTGTAAAACAATTTACATTGCAAAATAAATGTGTTCAAGGCCAGGTTGAATGGGGCCTTGAGCAACCTGGTCTAATGGTAGGTGTCCCTGCCCATGGCAAGGAGGTTGGAACTAGATGAGCTTTAAGGTCCCTTCCAACTCAAACCACTCTGTGATTCTATAACAGCTTGCTTCCAAGACTGAAATGGAAATGGTGAGGGACCAAGTATGTGTCTAGGGATGCTCCTCTTGAAACTGAAAGGAAATACAATAACCTTAATTTTCTACTGAAAAGTAATACCCAAATTGTGTCTCTGGTTCCGTGAGGGAATACTTTACAGCAAGCACGCTGGTTTGTCAATTCATGCCTTGAGCTTTAGTTACAGAAATGTGCAGAGGAGTAGTGCTCTTGGGAGCGAGACACTTCAGGGATATCTCACTGGCCCTCACTTGAGGGCATGTCCTAAAAACAAGCCTGAGGAGGTAACTGAGTCCTAGGCATGAGCTTTGATCATGGGGTACGCTTTTCTTTAAACTTGATACAACTGTCCCAAGGAATAATGGTCTTCAGCTGTGACACAAGGAGGATTTGAAGGCAGTTCCATGTGTCAGAACGAATGCTCCACAGATCTGTGGACTCTGCATTGAATAGGAGCACAAGGAGATGGAGTATAGTCGGGAAATTGTAGCTGTTGTGATGCCTGCGTGTTAATTAGGTGACATACAGATGCATTGGGGCTCACTGCATTCATTGCATTGATGAAAACTGTCATCAAGAGTCTTTTTCTTGCATTTGGTATAATATTTGGAGGGGCAATTACTCTGTTACCCTTATTACTTATTAGCATTGCTTTCCTGTGAAACACATTATTAACGCCACTTCATTTGCCACCGCAGTGTGACTACCAGATACAAAAAATAGTCAGCTATTGCTTTCAAAGCCATGGCTGGTGTCCGCAGGGGAGGCAGGAGTTTAGATAAGGGGTTTTATGCATGTTGTCGCTGATATTGCATGGTATTTTCTAGGGTTTGTACGTTCTTGGCTATTGTAAGGTACTTACCACTGCTTGCTTGTTTTGTTCACTTCCTTTCCCTTTATCCCAAGCTGTGATCATCTGTTGGAATGAGTTAGATTGACTCAACATAAACAAAGCTTCTTTTTGTTACTATTTTTAAGCTCTCTGATTTGAAAGGGCTTCTGAAAGAGATTTCCAACAAAATCAAATGAATGCAGCTGAAATCCAAGAGCAGCTACCTGAGCAGGGTAAGCCCTCTTTAAATCCGTTCTCTGAATTAAATAACTTATCAGCATTTGTGATGTTAAATCGATAATGTCTCTGGAAGAGAATTACTACTAATTATTGATGCCTATAATGATATTGTCTAATATTGGAAAAGCAATAAGAGCTCATTTGCTTTTTCTAAAAAACATCATTTTCCATGTGGCATTTCTAACAATTTCTGACACAGTTTAAAGTATCTTGCTTTGCTCCCTTGCCTTTGAAAAACTGTGACTAACTCAAGATTATTTTAGTTGTCTTTGTTGGCTGGAGCCGCTCTGGCAAATTAGGAGCTGCTATGCTGGATCCTTTACAGTTGGTTCATTTTAACTCTGAAGAACATAAAAAACATGTAGAAAAGACAGAATTGTGGGTAGGAATAAGGTTTATTTTCCTACTGTCAATGTGGGGCATTATGGCAGATCACTGTAGCCTCTGTCCTGTACAATAAACTGTAGAGTGAAGAGTTGACCCAATGTCACCAGAGATGCAGTTCAGTGTCTAGTCATGAGCCTTGAGTCCTTTTTCATCAAGTTCTGCAGAAGAACTAGGTTGGAAGTACAGGTCCCAGTGGGATGTGAAAGCCAGGCAGAATACTGATGGATGCAGAGGACATTGTCATCTTTAAAGACAGCAATTGAAGAAGTGTAGCTGTTGACAAGGATAATCTTGAATGACTTGATCAGCTTGAACATTAAAGCCTGGCTCTTTCTCCATAGAGAGTTTTTCTGCAAGACAACTTATACCCATGCCAAACATTCTTGAATCAGTTGTCTTACCATTTTTTAGGGATAACTTCATATCCACTTGACCTGAAGTTCAGTTTAGTTATGAATGACTTGCAATCACCTAATAAAATCTACAAGGATCTGCAGTTACTGGGATTTTTCTTGGATGCAGTAAACTCCAAGTCACCTAGAGAACAGGCAGTAGAATAATGGAACTCTGGAGATCATCTAGTCCAAACCTGCTCAAAACAGCGCTGGCTCAGATCAAAGGTAGCTGCAGTTTGGCTGAAAAATAGATTGCAATTCATAAGATAAAATGCAAATTTTACAGTTACTTGGGAATTACTGGCTACAAGATGGGGGAAAATCTGATGAGACAGAAGTTCTGCAGAACAGTGTCTGAAATGGAATATTAAATAGCTGGTGTTTTGTTGTCTGTGAGATGTATGACATAATCCTCCTGCTGCTCATAGTGCAGTGAATTCTCTGTTGGGTACAGCATCCAGTGTTAGCGCTGTGACTCAAGGAAGGTGATGGGGAGGCTGACGAGCATTCAGAACAGTAACAACAGGAAATGGAAGTCTTAACATAATATGTAAAAAGGAGTGAATGAATTACAGTTAGATAGCCTGGGAAAGAAGATAATAGAATCAGGTTTGAAAATGGACCTTTAAGATCATGAAATTCAACCATTAACCCAGCACTGCCAGGTTACCACTAAACCATGTCCCTCAGCACCACAGCTACATGGTTTTTAAAGCCCTCCAGGGATGGGGACTCCACTACTGCCCTGGGCAGCCTGGGCCAGGCCTTGACAAGCCTCTCAGGGAAGAAATTGTTCTGAATGTCCAACCTTATCCTCTCCTGGCACAACTTGAGACCCTTTCTTCCTGTCCTATTGCTTGTTCCTTGGGAGAAAAGACTGACCCCCACCTCACTCCAACCTCCCTTCAGGGAGTTGTTGAAAGTGTTGTTCAAGAGTGAGAAGGTCTCCCCTGAGCCTCCTTGTCTCCAGGCTTAGCAACCCCAGACCCCTCAGCCACTCCTAACAAGACTTGTGCTCTAGACCCTTCCCCAGCTTTGTTGCCCTTCTCTGGACATGCTCCAGCCCCTCTATGTCCTTCTTGGAGTGAGGGACCCAAAACTGAACCCAGGATTTGAGCTGTGGCCTCCCTAGTGTCAAGTCCAGGGGGACAATTCCTGCCCTAGTCCTGCTGGCCACACTATTTCTGATCCAAGCCATGATGCTGTTGGCCTTCTTGGCTTTTTGGGCACATGCTGGCTTGTCTTCATCTGGCTGTCAACCAACATCCCCAGGTCCTTTTCTGCTGGGCATTTTCCAGCTACTCTTCCCCAAGCCCGTAGCATTGCCTGTTTATGATGGAGGCTGTGGAAAAGACATCTCATTATAGATATTAAGTACCTTGAAAATGTGGAGCCCGTTTCCAGTAAAGTATCTAGATGGCATCCCAGTTGTGATCAAACAGTTTTGCATGTGAGCTGCCCTGACTCTGCAGCTGAGCCTTGGCAGCCTCTGGTACCAACGTTGTGGTGTGAACAGAGATGGTAGTGTCCTGCAGGAAGCAGGTGTGTGTATTATGCTGTCCCTCTGAAAGGCAGTGCTTGTGTGTGCACTGACCATCTTCCATACAAGACACTGGATTGGCCGTTCCAGGTACTTTGCATGCAGGTGTTTCTTTTCCTTTCACTTCCTGACATCCGGTATCTCTGCTACTCTGCGAAGACACCATGTCCTGGATGGGTGCTGCGGAGAGCACCTCAATCCCACATGTTGCACAAGACACCCCATTTTCTGAGCTGATATCAAGAGGATGAAGGCAAAACATTGTGCTAGGTTGGGAGCTCTACTCTAAATTTTTTTCTTTTGCTCACACAGGTACAGATTCATCAAGAATAATTTCTCTGAGCTGGCAGTAACCACCAAGCAAACGGTAACTGATCCAGCAGAGTGTCAAACGGCTCAGCAGGAATCACTAGGATTTTTTTAGTTTTTTGATAAAATGGTCCTTTCTGCTTGTTGCAAGGTGACGATAAAACATTGAGATGACTGTTTATCTGCTGGCAGGATTCCCGTGTTACCCAGGCTCTGCTTTTTCCCTGTCTCCCCTGACGTTCAATGGCAGCAATTAGTCCTTGTCAGCTGCTGCTTAAAAGCACTCCTAATTCCAAGAGTTCTGCTGCTGCTGCCAAAATCACTTTGCTTTGCAATTTCACTCAAAGGGGCCTGTTCATGGGTTTCCTTTAGCCACTAATTGCTTGTCTTCATGAATCAATGTCCCTTCCCTTTCCTTCGTATAGCTTGTTACTTGTCTGTCTATCAGACCTGCTGAGGTCAGTGTATTTCAGCATCGTCTCTCGGAGGAAAGACAGCCTTTGGTCCAACGCTGCACTCACTTCTCAGACTCCGCATGAACAGTGTGGACTTTTTCCCACTCTATCTGGAACTGTGCAGCAATGCAGAAGCTCAGCTTTTACAACCCTGCGTGGGAGAGACTTCATTCATCGAGGAAGAGCTTCTGAAGGCCTTGCATGCAATCCGTGCTTGTTTCTTTACTGATAATTTGTGTACTTACCATTCATTGCACTTTGCATTTTGAAATGGAGAAGAGGTTGTTGGCCAGCTCTAAATGTTGTGATGCTTGCTATGTTGAGGTTGCTCTTTCTGCTTTCTGTCCAAAAATAGCAGCTGAATTTTGTGGCATATTTGTGGTATAACTGGGTGTGCTACCAGCTGAAGGGAAACCACCCCCAAATGGCAACTCTTTACCTTGCAGAGCATTGTATCCATCTTCATCCCCAGTATCTAGGAACCATCTCCCCAGGTGTTTCATTTTGAAGGGTTAGGTATTTTCCAGTTGCCTGTCATATAGTTCATATGCTTTATCTTCCTGTGTGCACAAGAGCATGTTCCATTCCATGTCTGCGAAGAAAACGTTGCTCCAAGATAGTGGAGACAAGACCATTTTATGTGGTTTGGTGTTTGGTTCAGTACAGGGATATGAAGCACCATTGTACGTGGGGAATGTTTCTACTTTAGGATGCTGGAGACTGAGGTGCAGCTACTGACTGGGGAGTCCAGCACATGCACACATCACTTACTGGAGCTGCTGCTCTCATGTCTTTGGGGCTGAAAATCGAATAGTTTTACAGAGGAAACTGTGGTGAGGTGTTATCAGAAAGGTTACTGCTCTTTTCTTCCTGCTTTGTATGACCTAACTTTACTGTATGCCGCACATTACATGATCCTGGGGATGTAGTACTATCAATAGCAGCATTACTTGTTTATGTGTGGAAACATTTGTGTTTTCCTGTTAAGGAGTTTATAAGGGACTTGTGCTTTCATTGACTTTGGTGGCAGTTAGCTCGCATTATAAATTATTGAGATAAGTTTCCTTTCTAGAAGTTACTTTTTTTCTGTCATTTATATGCCTTGAATGTGAAAACTGTGGTTCCAGTTCATTCCTTTCATGTATAAAACCTGCCCTGTACTTGCCAGCAGCCCTAGTGATCTGTTCTCTTGTAAGATGGTGAATGTGACTACATCCCATGATCTGAAAACTCAAAACCACGGAGCCTGCCCCTGACCACCGCTGCAGCCCATTGCTGCCAGCCTGCACCCCACACATGCTCCCTTCCCTTAGATGTGTGGTCTCACGGGCCCTTCTCCAGGCTCTTCTCCCTCCTCTGCTCCTGCAAGAGACCCCAGGAGACCATGTGAGAGGTGGCCGTCAGGTTCCTCGGTGAGACACAACCCCTGCCCCACTGCAGCTTGGCCTCAGCCCCAAGTACCTGATGTGGGGCCAGTGCCCATTGCCCTGAGGCAGAGCTTGATACATTCCAGTTGCTCTGTCACACAAAGAGCAACTCCACCACCTTGCCTTGCTCGTCTGTTTTCCCTAAAAAGTACATAGCTGTCCATAACAGCATTCCAGTCATGATTCCACCATGTCTCCATGATTGCAATGAGATCAGGGCCCTGCAACTGCAGCCAAATCTCTAGTTCTTCCTGTTCATTCCCCATGCTGCACGTGTTGGTGTATGGGCATTTCAGAGACTTACTCAAGCAAGGAGGTTTCTCTAGAGGATCCACCATAGCCACACACACCCTGTATGAGACCCCCATGGGCTGGAAAGGGGTCTCCTAAGAAGGGAAGGCTTCAAGGCCAGAAGGGTGTTTTTCCAGTGTCCTCCCTGAAGGGAGCCCACTAGTGTTGGACACTGGCTGTCTACTGGTGAGGGGTGGTGGGGAAAGACTGGGCCTCTGTGAGTCAATCCCAGGAGAGGTTTGCCCACCCTGCTCAGAGTTGACAGTGCCTTTTTTCCCTTGCCAGAGAGATACTGGGCACCTCAAGGAGCATGTATTACTGGATCATACTCTGCTTGGCTAAGCTGCTAAAAAATGAGCCACGGATGGAGTCCCTGCCATGGTGTTCCTTGTCAAGGTGAGCTGCCTCCCATGACTCTGCCCCCTCATAGCTGAAGCTGCAAAGGGAATCCAATTGGTGGAGCCGAGGCAGAGAGTGGGCCCAATGTGTGGCATTGGCCCTGTGCTGCTGGTGTGACCCTTGTCCCCACCTGTGTTTCATGCCTCCCTTGTTTCAGCTCTTGAGTGGTGAGCCAAACCACTCAAGCACAGGCTTCCCTCAGAGTCATGGCCTCCTTTGGGGGCAGTCTCTTGCTCTGGTCCTTCAAGGTCCGCAGAGGGGTTCTGCCCCGCCATTGACCTCTAAGGACTGCAAGAGCTCAGCCTGCTGCCTCACCACAGGCTGAAGGGGAATGGCTGCTCTGGTGTGCCTTCTTCACTCACCTCAGTGTCTGCATGGTTGTCTCTACCACATCCCACTCCTCTACAACATAAAAGAGCTCCCAAAAGAAAAGGACTTACCTAACAAGGTTTTTCCCTCTTAAAAATGTTATTGCAGAAGTGCTGATTGGCCTGATCTTGGCCAGAAGCAGGTCAGACTTGGAGCTGGGGGAGCTTCTCAAAGCTTCTTACAGGAGCCGTGCCTGTAGCCCCCTCCTCTACTATCAAAACCCCTGCAGTCACAAACCAAACACAGTAGCTGGACCCAAGATCACAAGATAAGTAGCTATGATAACATGTGTTGACCCTGGGGGTTCTGATTGACCAGAGAAGATGAGCCAGTGTGTGCCCAAAAAGCCAAGAAAGCCAACAGCATCACGGCTTGGATCAGAAATAGTGTGGCCAGCAGGACTAGGGCAGGAATTGTCCCCCTGGACTTGACACTAGGGAGGCCTCAGCTCAAATCCTGGGTTCAGTTTTGAGTCCCTCACTCCAAGAAGGACATAGAGGGGCTGGAGTGTGTCCAGAGAAGGGCAACAAAGCTGGGGAAGGGTCTAGAGCACAAGTCTTGTTAGGAGTGACTGAGGGACCTGAGGTTGTTTAGCCTGGAGACAAGGCTCCCTGAAGGGAGGCTGAAGGTAGGTGGGGGTCAGTGTCTTCTCCCAAAGAAAAAGTGACAGGACAAGAGGAAACAGCCTCAACTTGTGCCAGGGGAGGTTTAGGTCCAATATTAGGAAAGATGTATTTCCCAAAATGGTTGTCAAGGCCTGGCCCAGGCTGCCCAGGGCAGTGGAGGAGTTGAAAAGCCATGTAAATGTGGTGCTGAGGAACATGGTTTAGTGGTGACCTGGCAGTGCTGGTTAACAGTTAGACTTGATGTTCTTAAAGATCTCTTCCAACCAAAATGATTCTATGATTACATGCTCAGCTGAGAGGTGGATTTTGTAACACAGCCACAGTCATTGGTATTTGTTTCTGTCTAAGCTCTGCCAATCACTGTTCTCCAGGCATGTACCCTACGCATCAATGAAGAAAGAGTGTCAGAGTTGGTGGATGTGCTAGACTGCCGCAGGGGATTCACACTCTCCCCAGGCACCCATCAAGCAAGGTCAAAGCTCTCAGCTGATGGAAAGTGAAGCATTACTGGAGACAGCTGGATTTCAAACCACATTCAGTTTTCTGATCAAAACCTTCAACAGGAGTTGCAGTTCATAAATATACACCAGACTTCTCCTTAAAAGAGGATAAGCAGAACTTTGCTCCCACCGGCAGGAAAAATCTATATTCCCCTTCCTTACCTCCTCGCTGCTCATCGATTCAGAGCTGGATGTACCATGATGGCACTGCACGACAATGTTTGAGATCAGGTCACCAGAAACCTCCACAACACTTCTGCAGAAAGCAGTCAGCTGTAACAGATCAAAACAGAGCAAATCTTGCAGAGGGAGCTACTGTGCACACCGTCTCATGGGTTTCACTGCAGGGAGGGAACCTGCACAGGGATCTTAAAATCAAATTCCAAAAGGAAGAAACTCAAGCAAGACTATACACCTAAAAAATTATTGGAGCAGTCTGTGGCCTGACCAATATATTCTGGCAGCATATGACTATACACAAGTTAGTGCTCCACTTGCAAGTTATTGTGTATTAGGTGTACAAAGTCTTGAGCCTGCTCAAGGCAGAAGAAAATTTCCAAATCCTTTTCATGGCTCTGGCATCACCAAGCACAAACAGAAGAGCGGTTTGGGGCTCTGCTGATGGCAGGTCCAGCTCTAGAAATTAAACTACCTTTAAAGAAGTTGCCTCTATGATTTGACAGAAGCTGCAGCAAAATCGACCACCCAAGTCTGGAACACAGACATCCTCATGCCATTTTTCATATCATATTGCCCCAAGATAAAAAGAGGGATGGTGTCCATTTAGGATGTGGTCATACTTTGTGGCAGCTAACCCTTGTGTCTTTAAAGAAAACCTAGCAACAACCGTGAATTTCAAGTTGTCCCATCGAAACGCATACACAAGCTGCTTAGCTCTAGAGTAGCAATGCTTGAAGAGATGTTCACCCCCAATCTTCATGGGGTAAACTACCTCTTGAGGTAGTAGCATGACTGATAAGGTGTGAGGAAACCCTTTATGTCCAGTTGCTTTCCAGAATCCCTCCTCTTCCTGAATGACTGTGCCCAGGAAGGACAGGTAAGTTTGGCAGCCATTCACAACAGAAAAACAGGTGAGAAGAGCTCAGCATGAAGCAGCACAAAGAAGCAGAGATAACCTCTGTGGAAGTCTGACACACAGTACGGCATCATCGCACACATGGACTCAAGAGCAACTTTGTGCAAGCAGCTATCCCAAACCCCTCAGAAGCTTGCAATGGGAGCCATGTTTTGGCAAAAATAACTGTTCACAGAGAAGTCCAGATTCAAAGATGCCGTATTTACACCAAAGCTGGTAATCTAAGAATGCAAGCAGAGCAAGAGCTATATCAAAAGCCTCATCTGTGTTTGCTTCAGGCTGATATGAGAGCTGAAAATCTGAAAGAGATTTTCAACATCTCCTATGGAGAAAGGCTGAGAGATTTGGGGTTGTTCAGCCTGGAGAAGAAAAGGCTCCAGGGAGACGTTATTGCAGCCTTCCAGTACTTAAAGGGGGCCTATCAGAAAGATGAGAACAGACTGTTTAGCAGGGCCTGTTGTGACAGGACAAGGGGTGATGGTTTTAAACTAAAAAAGGGGAGATTTAGACTAGAGAGAAGAAAGAAACGTTCTACAGTGAGGGTGGTGAGACACAGGTCCAGGTTGCAAGGACAGGTGGTCAGTGCCCCATCCCTGGAAACATTCCAGGTGAGGCTGGACAGGGCTCTGAGCAAACTGCTCTAGCTGTCCCTGCTGACTGCAGGGGAGTTGGACTAGATGACCTTGAAAGGTCCCTTCCAACCCAAAGCAGTCTATGATTAGCACTGTCAGCACACAGGGAATCTGCATGACATAGGAAGGTGAGTCTTTATATGGTGCCTAGATGCATGATAGTCAAAAGCAGGTCAAACGTCACTTTTTATACTCTCTTATCTTAGAAAAGAAGCCATACCTTCCTTCCAGGATTTAGTCCCCAAGCCTTCAGATGCTTTCACTACCTGCTGCTCAAGGACACATATCCCCTTTTTAGCTCACAGCAGTTGGGCCCTGACGAAGCAGAAGAGTTCCCCAGCAGTAACCCTTCCCACCTAACACCCACTCCATGCTGCAGGTTGTATTTCTTTACGGTTGGTTTTACTTTCAGAAAGCCAGTCATTCTGCATTCTTCAACACCAGCAGTGTTTCAACACGTCCTGAGAACATCCTGCACAGAGGAGCGGGGAGGTTCACATTCACACCAGAGCCACTTACCACAAAAGGCCCGATTTTGAAGTCACATGTGAACGGGTCTCTCCCTGAAGCTTTCGTGCACACAGTTTCACGAATGCTGAACTGCAGCTCTAGTGTATAGGCATCGCTATTCCAGGTGTCAACCTGGTAAAAGGAAGATCAACACAACATGTGATTAGTGCCTGTCATTCTTCTATGCTCACTACATGGCAACCTTACTTCTTTGTCAAGCAGAAGCAAGACATAGGGGTGTTATGGTTTGGTGCCCAATTTAGAGTAGATTATTGTGTGTGAGAAAGGTTTTTTGTGCCCAGGCATTACTCTCTTATGCAGATTTGGTAACAGCAGCATAGGACAGCTTTCCACAGAGGCTTCACTTGAAACCCCACAGCCATCATGGGATGCTCCTACTTCTCAGCATCAGTTGGAGGGACTATAGCTGTCAAAGGTAGATAAGCATGGCATTACCCCTGCACGCTACCCCCTCTTCTGTGGGAACCACGGTATTAACAGCTCTGCTTTGGCTATCTAGACTGCTGGGGTGTCTATTGAAAATACATGACTTGGAAAGTAAATCACACAACTGCAGGCAATTGAGTTAATACTGTTTATAGAGTTGCTCCTTGTCAGCTCAGGTGCCTCAAGGGGCAGTGTGTGTGCAACACTGCAAGCTTCAGAGGGTTTGGTGGCTTTTGTTGACACAGGATGATTTTCTTTTCTCCTTCTCACAGACTAACCAATGTTTTAGTTTAAGCTGAGAGACTCAAAAAAATCCCCAACAACCCCTCCTCCCTTCCAGCCAAAAAAAACCCCCCAAAACCAATAAATGCCCACTGCTTTCAAGTACTTTTTCTTCAAACTATATCAATCCAAAAGTCATCTTGTCATTCATTCTTGCAGAAGACTTGATACACGTCATCTGTAGAAACAGAATGGTTCCAAGGATGCTCAGGAACATGGACATAACTTTAAATTAGGAAACTTTAACTCCATAACTCTGGCTATCCAATAGAATTCTTAGCAACGCAAATTAAAACAGATATGGGTTTCTTGCCTGCATTTAGACACTAGCAGATTTAAACCAGATTTGGTGTGTAGAGACAGATGACAAAAACACAGATTGGAAAAAGAATCCTCAATGTGTTTGTAGTGGCATTTAACTAGTAGCGCTGACATTCAGCTCAGACCTTCAGATGAACCAGGTTACTTCAAGCCCAAAGTAAAGCAGGTAGCTAGAGGTATTTTAAAACACTGTTTTTGAATAGAATCTTACAAGACATCCCTCAAAGATTTCTATTCTAAGGGTGGAAAATTAGAACTTCAGAAGTATTTTAATTACAAACCAACATACAAAGAATATTTAGGTTCCTAAAACCATAACTTCAGATAATGCCCCAAACCTACTCTCTTCCAAGCAGCATCAGAAAACTCCAGCTAAATCTGGGTTTCTAAGGTTGAGCAAAAAAGTGTTTTCCATTGCAGCAAAGCATATTCCAGGTAAAGGATCTCTGTTTTCTGTGCACTTACTCTTGTGACACGGCTCCTGACAACACCATACAGGCTTGTGCCCCATGACTGAGAATTGATCCTTGCAATGGAAGCATTGAGGGCCTCTTCTGTGACCGGCAGTTCATAGTCATACACTGGAAACCCTGAGACAGATGCATAGTGCCATTAGAAGTCCAGCATGGTCTTGTGCTTTCCTCCAAAAACCACTGTAAGAAAGAGGACATGATTCCGTTCTGAGAAACTTACCTGAGCATGAGAAAATGCTCAGTGCAAGGACAAAAATTAAGATCCTCATAGTGTGACTGCTCTTTTCCCCTTCTAATCAGGGGCTTCCAGTGCATATTCCTCTGTCTTTATATAAATGTAGCCTTGATCCTACACCTGACCTTCCTGTGTCCAAGCTCTGCTACTAACATTGCACTTTAAACAGAATTGATCCGAGAGTAAATATTTGCTGTCAGCTTTTCTCCATTTAGCAGTAGTTCTCTGATAAGAGATGGGCCAGTGTCTTTTTCCCAGGCCTGAGACTAAAAGAGAGCACTGAACCCCTGAGAGCTCCTCAGCCAAAGCCAGAATCTAGTTATTTTGTTCACTTTTAGCCACTTCTTAGCTTTTAGTTATCCCTGTAAAGCTGGTGAGTCAACTCTTTCCTTAGCACCAGACCCAGCATCTTTGTGTCTCTGGAAGCACTTTGAAGTTGTTGTTCCCTGAGCAGGGGATGATTCCCCGGCACCAAACGGGAATCCACCCATGTGGACCTGTCTGACACCACAGACAGAAGCCTCTCAGGCACACACAAGACCCTTGGAACACCACTGGTCTGTTTGCCTTGCAAGCTCCTGGGATCTTGGCTATTGGGCATATGCCAGAGGAGCTCCCGCATTGACTATGGCCAAGCTGGAGCCCAGCTAACCAAACAAACGAGTAGCTGTGGACATCTGGTTTGCCCATAAGATCCCCCTGATGCTCAGGCTTCAGATTCTGCACAGAAATTAATGCTATTTTTGGAGAATTATGGTCTGACTACAATACTGAAAACATCATAAGGAATTAGAAGGATGAGCTGGACATGACACCTCAGCTCTTAGCTAACTGACTTGCCAGTCTTGGTTTCTAGATACAGGCTACCACAACCATCCCACAAAAGAGCCACTGAAACACTTCAAGTAAGGTTCAGAGATGCACTTGGGTTTTAAGTAATTAAAGGCTGTCCATGGGATTTGGGAAGGAAACTGCTGCCTTCAAGCAAGTTCACTTGTTGGTGACTGTTCACAAGGCAGAGATGTGTGTAACCATGTTCATTTTGAGGATCCCACACGTGAAATTCCTCCATTAAACTTCAAATCACAGTCTCACTTGAGTTATGTGGCACAGGGTCATTTTAAGAACTTCCTTAAAGACAAGCACTCAAAGAAAAACATGGGAACATGCAAAAGTACCAAGGTCTCATGTTTAATGAGGAAGAGGGTAAAACTGCTTCTTGGTAGTCAGCCTGTCAGATTCCAGAATGGCAGGTTGCACACTGTGGGGGGCCTGACTCCTCAGGTAACATTTGAAGTCAAGTAAGTGTCACTAACACTGCAAGCACTTCAAGGCAAAGACACATAAAGGCCATGAACTTCTAACAAATGACAGAAACAACTGCCCAAGTGTCAGCCTTGACGGTCATTGGATTCATTCCCTGCTGTTGCTGCAAGACCCTGGAAAAGGAACCTATTGATCCATGGTATGCCCCATGAAAGAGTTTGTGTGCCAGTTGGTAGAGTTGCACATAAGCACAGAGACTGTGCTAGGAACAAGCTGTGCCTGAGGTGGACAAGAAGACACAGCCCCAAACAGGAACCTTGCCTGGGGTCACATTACTGGCTAGTGCCACCCCATGTGTGTGCCATCCCACCCAAGCACTGCTTTGGGCA
This sequence comes from Coracias cyanogaster, assembly GCA_033124195.1. Classification (NCBI taxonomy): domain Eukaryota; kingdom Metazoa; phylum Chordata; class Aves; order Coraciiformes; family Coraciidae; genus Coracias; species Coracias cyanogaster. The sequence goes on from JAVSBS010024394.1 coordinate 164,312, forward strand.
TGGTGCATGTGGGCATATATTCCAGAAAAGGGGTGGGCATTTTACACTAGCCAACTTGGATTTCAGCATTGGGAACATGATCAAAAACGCTGATCGAAACTTTGCCCAGTCAAAAGCCAGACCCTCTCCTGCACATCTATTCTCCTCGTTCACTGCAGCTGAAGACACTCTCTCCCAGCTCTGGGACGTACTCAGCTGTAGCAGGGTCTGCCCTTCCTGCTTCTCCTTAACTGCTGCCTGTGCCACGGGGAAGCCAATAATATTCTTCCGTGGCTACAGCCATGCCAGAGCACCATAGTGCAGAGGATTTAAACTGAGCTGGGGGGTCTCAAGAACAGCGACTCGTTGAGCTGTGCTCTGCTCAACTTTTCTGCAACCAGAGCCAAGACCACACTCGCTCAGATCAAGGAGGAAACCTTCTGATATGTCGTTTGACCTGCTTCTGCAGTGGTTTCTCTGCAATCAATTCTGCTGCCGCTGTGGTAATGAAACACAAGAAATTAGACCACTCAAACCACTTGAATGGAAAGAACTTGGCAGCCAAGGCCCCCAGGTCCTTATTGTTTTCCAGCATGCTTCACCGCCACTTGCTGTGGTAGTTCAGATAACATTTAGGTTTTGACTTCATCCCTAGAAAAGGAACCATCTGTCTCATGCTGGGACAGGTTAATATTCCACCAGATCCTGAATATGTAAAACTGCTTCCTAACTGCCGAGCCACAGCATTGTAGCCAGTCCAACAGTAATTTTAACTATTGAACCAACCGCAGAGTTTAAAGATTTTCCTCTTAGAGTAGCTACTAGGAAATGCTGTCAGCAGGATTGTAGTAATGCCAAGTGAGGCTTGAAAATAAAATTGTTTAATGAAATGAAATTTCCTCTGCAAGAGGTCTGGGTGTTGTTTTGCGGCATCTGGAGAAGGGAGATGTTTGTTATTTCACCTCTCAGAATCCTGGCTCATTAAGTCTGTAATGAACTTGGTAAATATTTCTCCTATCACTCCACAGATACATTATTCACTCCAGTAGATTCATGTTACAGCAAAATTGGTTTCATCCACAGAGACACGTTTGGGTTGAGGGTGCTCAACCCTAACAGAGATGGAAGCTGGAAAAGAGGTAGAAACCGGGGGTGGGCAGGATGGGAACAGGGAGCAGGGAAAGTCTGTGGAGAAAACAGCCCCAGGCACGTGCTGGTGGGAGGACAGGCAAGTCTAAGCAGGTCACAGGATTGTCCCCACTCACAGGTAATGCATCTCCATGGGTACCACCTGCCCAGCGCTAATAGGCCAGGTGCAAGCGGCAAGAGAAGGCTGGGGTACTTTGCTTTGGGGCAGCGAGGTGAAAAAAGCATTCCTGGGAAACCTCTGCTTTCAGTAGATTTAAGCAGTGGAATCAATTTTACAATTTCAGACGTGAAGTGCCCCAGGTTCTGGGTTTCTGAGGAGGTCTGAGTTTTCCACCCCATTGTCTTTGCACTGGAGACTGTAACTGAAGCATCAGATTAGGAAACACCACTACATTTGTGAATAGTGACTGGAATTCCACCTGAAATTCAATGCTTTGTAGAAGGCCTCCAAGGCCAAATTCTGAAACCCAAGACTCTTCAGTCACTAGCATATTCCAAACAGAAAAGTTGTTTTTTCATCTGTGCTACAGAAAAAACAGACATGGCCACATAGACCAAGCAAAGCATCATTCTCTTCCTCTAAAGACCAGCTGCTGGCATTTGCCGATGAAGACCCTGCCACAAATTACCAGGTACTACAAGGCACAGTGGTGAGCGGTGCTATGGCACACGAAGTGCCAAAAGGTGAAGCCTTTGCTTCAAACCAAAACCAGGGCAGAACAAAACGGAGAAGGTGTGAAACATGCGACAGTGTTTCTGATGTGTTGCCTGCTGCCCTATGGCTGCTGCCTTCCACATCCCCAGGAATTATACAGGCCTTCATGGAAAGATGACTCAGGCTGAGAAGAAGCCACAGATTTTGTCTGCAGCTTTATGAAGGCTTCTGGTTGCAGTAGCAGCAGCAATGGAGCTCACGATATCTCTGATCTTTTCCCCCCACCCTGATTAACCAGACTGAAGAAGCTGGAGAAAGACTTTCAGAGAGAGCTTGCAGAGCAGACAGAAGAGTCATACAGGCATGTACACGTATGTCTTTTTAGAAAGGATAAGTATTACAGTTAGACCCCCAGAATACAAAACCTCTTGAAACCTGAGAGGAGGTGAGATGGAGAAAGACTTTACAATTTAAGGACTAAACTTTGGCTCTACTACCAGCAAGTTTCAGATGCCAAGCACCTCAGGACAGAGGAAGGGGGTTGTTCCCAATTTAATTTACACAGCAAACGGATACACGCTATTTAAGAAAAGAGGAAATTAAAGCGCTTCTCTTAGATGACTATTTTCAGACCACTTTCACTCCCAGCAATCAAGCCAGCTCTTGGGCTATTCCCAGACAACTGGGAGAACAATAATTTCTCTTTGTGAGTGAAATTTTGATAATTACAAGATGTGTTTTCATTTAAAATGGAAATTGTCCGGCATCATCACAAGTCTGTACACTGAAAACAATCTAAATATCATCCCAGGCACTGAGGAGCTATTCCTGATCCCCTGTTCCTTGGACATTCAGATGACAGATGAAAGCTAATGATGTCTCTCAGAGAAAAGAAAACTCAACTAAATTCAAAGCAGCATTTTCTTTTTTTCCCCCTAGCTCTTGCAGCATAGCATTGGCAAAACCAAAAGGGTCTCTAAAAGTTCTTCTCCATGGGCAACTTCTTCATCACACACGAAGAAGTCCTGCCCAGGTTGCCCAGAGAGGTGGTAGAATGCCCAACTCTGGAAACATTCCAGGTGAGGTTGGACAGGGCCCTGAGAAACCTGCTTGAGTTGAAGCTGTCCCCGCTCACTGCAGGGGATTGGACTAGGTGGCCTTGAAAGATCCTGTCCAACCCAAATCATTCCACGATTCTACGATTCTAAGACTGTTATACCAACATCATGTGATAGAGATAGGAGAAAGGCTTCTAGATTTTGCTCAGACTAACAGAGGCTTTGAGACTTGATTCATAGTTCATAGGTACTAGAGAAACAGCTTTGATTCCCTTCAGATCTTGTCTGCATGTCCCTTGAGAAACTAACAAATGATCATACAGCCAGTGCAGACACTGCCCACGGGCTGCTGAACATTCTCTAGCCCTTGACCACTTGGGATGGAGAATAAGTCTGTATTCCTCCAATTTCTTTAATGGCTCTCATAAGATGGTACCCTCTGTCACACTGACTGCATTTCTCAACCCCACAGAGAGCTTTCCGCTGCAAAGCACTTGAAGATTTGGTGGCCAAAAGGAGAGTAAAGTGAAGACAAATTAATATAGTGACATCTCAGCTTCCCACAGCTATGGTATTATTTTGGGTCACACAATATTTTGTGTCACAACAACCCCCTGAAATGCTCCAGGCTTGGGGAAGAGTGGCTGGAAAGTGCCCAGCAGAAAAGGACCTGGGGGTGTTGGTCGACAGCCAGATGAATATGAGCCAGTGTGTGCCCAAAAAGCCAAGAAGGCCAACAGCATCACGGCTTGGATCAGAAATAGTGTGGCCAGCAGGACTAGGGCAGGGATCGTCTCCCTGGACTTGACACTAGGGAGGCCTCAGCTCAAATCCTGGGTTCAGTTTTGAGTCACTCACTCCAAGAAGGACATAGAGGGGCTGGAGTGTGTCCAGAGAAGGGCAACAAAGCTGGGGAAGGGTCTAGAGCACAAGTCTTGTTAGGAGTGACTGAGGGACCTGAGGTTGTTTAGCCTGGAGACAAGGCTCCCTGAAGGGAGGCTGAAGGTAGGTGGGGGTCAGTGTCTTCTCCCAAAGAAAAAGTGACAGGACAAGAGGAAACAGCCTCAACTTGTGCCAGGGGAGGTTTAGGTCCAATATTAGGAAAGATGTATTTCCCAAAATGGTTGTCAAGGCCTGGCCCAGGCTGCCCAGGGCGGTGGTGGAGTTTTCAACTCCTGGAGGAGTTGAAAAGCCATGTAAATGTGGTGCTGAGGGACATGGTTTAGTGGTGACCTGGCAGTGCTGGGTTAACGGTTGGACTCAATGATCTTAAAGGCCTCTTCCAAACAGAACAATTCTATTATTCTATTAAGGGTGAAATGAGATGCAGTCCCTAAGTCTAGAGTTTATAACATGGCAGTTTCACATTCTATAAAGCTTGTCGATGCTCCAGGAGAACTGAGTTGTGTCAAGACTGAAAACCACTGGAACTGATGTCCTAATAGTTAATTTTACAGAGATTAAAGGAAACATTTCAGTAAGTGCCTAAAGTCAGTGCCTGACTGACCACTTTTGCACTGTACTTCTGAGGTGTGCCCATACCTGCTAGGTCAAGGAACACAACCTAAACCTACACAGTTCCTACTGCTGTTAGTGGAAGTGAACTTTGAGAGTGAAGCAACAGAAAGCACACATTACAGCAAACAAGACCTCAACAACACACACCGGATTATGTTCTGAAACATCACGGGCTGCAGCACAACCTCTGAGGTCTCACTTCATTGCTTTGAGCCTTTGAAACTTTAAATATTTATATTTCCTGTGCCTGCCAGGTCAGCAGTAAGAGCTCTTACAGGACAACTCTGTAGCTGATGCAAGGCAAACATTACCTCCAGACCTGAAAAAGCAAAGAGCTCTGTCTCTTTTTAAATTTTTTATTTCTTTTTAAGTCCTGCTGACTATACTGATAATTTTCAAGGTTTTCTCACTATCCCTAGGGCATGTTCTCAGATAGTTCTGCTGTTACATCCTTTTGTATTTTTAGTGCAAGTTACTTGAAACCACCAGTCAAATCAAGGTGGAACCAGGCAAAGCATTCATCTCCTACTTCTGAAGCCACTGACTGCCAAGTGTGGCCACCAGTGTCATGCCCTGTCCCTTGTGAGCCTCTTGTTTATTGAAAGCCTCTTGCACTGCTGCAGGAGGCTCAGCCTTTCTGGTGTTCAGCCACAGCACCAGCATCTCCTTTTAATGTTATTTCCACATCTGCACTGGTGTAATTCAACACACAAAGGGTCATTTCTGCCTGCAAGAAGGTTCAAATTCAGACCAATGCAAGTCATGAATTTTCAGCATGAATTACTTAAAAAAAAAAAAAAAAGTTGTTTCTTCAAGTTACAGTATCTCTCAATAAAAAAATTATAATATTTTTGGAATTTCCTACAGGCATTAATATCTATAACCAGAAAAATCAGAAGTCCACATTTCAAGGATTCTTAAATACCAGAGCTGTTATTTTCAGCTCTGTTCTTTAGAGTCTCCAAGTAGTCACACAGGGTTTTAGTCATTAGATAAAAAGTCACTGACGGTGAGCTCAAGCTTTAAATCAGCATCTATTTGAGATAACTACTGCAGTCATGGGCAGCAAAACTGAGAATTAGCCAAACAGGCTATTCCAGGCACCATTTCATCTCATGTCCTGCACATCAGCAGCTGGGCATTTAGCAAGAGATTGAAAAAATCTCAGAATACATGTGAAACCACAATGACTTTCAGATGCTGAAAGGGACCAATCTGGTGCCTGAGGCTGGGCTGTACAGGGGTGAGTTCAACACAATGAAGCAAAGAAAAACCCAAGAAATCACTTCTGGCCCTGGTTCAGCAGATGATGCACAGCCACAGTTTCTGTAAAAAACCCATCACCAAGCCCAGGGATGCAGGTAGGCCTTATGCTCCTCAGAGACACTCCCAGAAACAGCCCAGTTGTGAACATGCAACAAGGCCGAGGCACTGACTGCAGAAGTTCTTTACTTGAGATGACAGAGAAGTAGAAATAGTAGAAGGAGGATTGGAGAAAAATTTACAAGGGCAGAGCACCACAGCACACCAGTCCCTTGGTGCGTGCGCACCACACAATGGAGGCCCTTTGCAAACCCACCCCTTGAGGGGAAGCCCTGAAGTGCTGGGGCCTGAGCTGTGGGCCCTGAGTTGGAGTTGACCTGTGGATGAGTCACAACCTAGCGGAATGTTTTGGTTTTCCTATTGGCTTCATGTTCCAGAGGCAGAACCTGG